>JAULBZ010002329.1:0-19035 GCA_032360805.1 Neoturris breviconis | reverse complement strand
GCAATTCGATCTCGAGTTAGCAATTCGATCTCGAGTTAGCAATTCGATCTCGAGTTAGTAATTCGATCTCGAGTTAGTAATTCGATCTCGAGTTAGTAATTCGATCTCGAGTTAGTAATTCGATCTCTAGGATGGAATTCAAATTCAATTTTGAGTTAGCTTTTTTTAATAGTGCTAACTGGATGGCACTAATAAGCTTCCGTACTAGAGTATGCAACTAGAGTAGATATTGGGACTGACTCACATAAACTGTTTTCTTTAAATCTATAATTAATTATAATGTGGCAGTGTGTTTTTCTCAGCAATAATGTTCCATGCAGCAATTGGGGGAAATTGGGGTGAACTCATAGCTCTTGGTTATTTTATGTACTCATTTATACCTATATCAGGTTTCCATGTCTATCTTTTCCTTGGAAATCATATGGCCCTTGTAGACCTATGGTAGGTTCACTCAGGTGGCTCTTGTAGGCCTTATTTTTGTCCTTGCAGACCATCAGTAGTTAATTCCGTTTAGATTTGCCCTTGAGGCAGTTTTTCATATAATTGTAGATCACCCATCCATGGTCCTTGTAGACCTTCCTTAAGCAGGTAGTTGCCTATATTGTATTGCCTATATTTCTATATTATTACTATCCTATATACATAGCCTATTTAGTGTAATGTGCATATGCAATTTTTATTTATGTGCTAGGTTCATCTTTCACTCGGTTTGGCATACTACTTTTAATACATACCTTTGATTTTAGAGAGGAGAAAAATATATTTGAAGCATTAGCAGTTGGTGCTTCTATGTCAATTGGATTGGTAGCTAATATAGCTGTTATGCTGATATCATTTCTTTCAGTGCTAGCATTAGTTAATGCTATCTTAGGCTGGCTTGGTGGTATGGTTGGTGAACCTGATTTTTCATTTGAGGTAAGAATCTGAAAATGTTTGCCATCGATAAAGACTACTAAAATACTTAGGGCTCCAACTTGAGGGCTGAAATTCTTTGGGTTAGCAGACATTTGGGAAAAAATCAAATATATCAGATCTGTTAAATTAAGCTTTAACTTGAACAATATTTCATTTAAACGTACTGACTTTATCAACTTTATAGTGTTTCGGGTATGAATCCATCAGATTTATTCTTCGCTCAGTCACATAAACAAGATATTGTAAATCTATTATTTTCTTTGATAAAAGATTGTTGATGCCGCACTTATATTCTATCAATGCTATCAACTTTTCTCTAATTTATAGAATTACTTAAATTTTGATGACCATTAGCATCATAGACTTGTTGTGTCACCATAATGTACAAGCTATTACAAATGATCAATTGGCTGTATAAACAAACAGTACATTAAGCCTATTTTTAGTGAAAGTCTAGTGTTTGAAATATATAGAAATAATCACTGTGGAGGAGAAAGCATGAAGCAATGCTCAAAAATCCATCCTCCACAGTAATTATTTCCTCTTATTTCCTCTTATATCAAACACTGAAGTTACTACCTTCCATGCAAGGATAATACACAAGTTATAAACTTGCTCCATCTTGTTTTTTTGTTTCATTGTGTTTCATTGTGTTATTCTCCTATCATGTGCAATTTGATTCCAGTCAATATTTTGCAACTAAATTTTTTTGTAAGTTTCATTTTTAATTAATAGCTCCATGTAGTTAAGGAAGGTTCACTAATTGGTAAAAATTTATAACTTTGTTTTGCCAATTTTGACATTATGTCAAATGGGGACAGGACATGTAGTAAAATAACTAGGGAGCATAATACTACAAGTATTTAAAACAAAGCTTGCCCTGGCAATATATCCGATGTAGCATGGTCAGCATCTGTGTGTTAATATTGATAATGTCATAATTGTAAGAAATGCTGATTCTGCAGGTTTGAGAATAGATATTACCAGGGCGAGCTTTGTTTTATACACAGCACATGGAGTACTACCATTCTGAGCTTGGATTCATGGTTAAGGACGTTCCAGATTTGAACTCGGGCTATTTTACTCCATTTTTGATCTAAATATTGCCCCCAAGACATATAATGTCATAATTGACAAAATTTATTTATTATCATAGATGATTGTACGAGTTAATTGTGTTATTTGTATAGCAATATTTCCAGCTTATACTCCCTTACCAATTACTAAACCTTCTTTAACTTCATTAAGAGTCTTTGTTTTCCATTTAGTATATTTGTTCGTATGTTTTTATGCCATTTGCGTACGTGATGGGTGTAGAATGGAATGATTCATTTGAAGTTGCTGAATTACTTGGTGTTAAAACCTTCCTGAATGAATTTGTTGCATATGAGAAATTAGCTTTGTTAATCAAAAACCGCGTTAATAATTTAGACGCTGCTAAAATTACGGTAAGCATGTATTTAATACTTTAACAGTTTTAAACTCATTCTGTATGTAATTTATTTTAAGCCCTGACATTATTTAAAAAATAAGATTTTCTAGAAAAGAATGTGTATCCATGTTCAAACCTAAATAGTTATGGCATAATTAGCCAATATGAGAACTCTGCTGTAAGCAGCTTCACGGCTACAAGAAATATATAAGGAGGTGACTTCATGTACTAAATGAGCATAATACTATAAGTAGACAATTATGTTACTTAAGTTAATTCCACCATTTTTAGACCACCAAACAAAGTTTGGATGGGCTATTGCTTTTCTTAATAGACTATGTTTCCGAAGTGCTAGCATTTTGATATTTTAGAAGGACTCACCAAAATATTTTTGATTTTGCCCACTAGGTCTCGAGTTTTGGGCAAAATGGGTCCAAATTGGTACCGTCGTGAAATTTATGTCATTCTAAGCAATATTATGAGACCGCTAGCCAAATCATTTTCGATTTCGTCAATTCGGGTCAGAGTATTTGACCACATTCACCCAAATAACATGCTAAAATGATAAGGAGAAGTGGAGACTTTAAAATGACATTTTAATTTTCTATGAGACTTTGACCATGAACCTTTTTTGGCAGACATTATGTTGTATTTTGGGGAAGCTCTCTCCTCAATGATGATAAGTGATATTTTTTATAAAAATAATTTTTAAAATTTTAAGAATTGAAGTCTCCATTTTGATTTTGGGAAGCTTCCTTCAATTTTGAAACAACTGTTAATGTTACATCCACTTAGTTTATTACTACTAAGAGTAGTCCTAATTCGAATTAGTTATATAATGGCAATACACAATTCAACAGAGGAAGATATTTTTAATAAAAGAATCTTATAAAAAATAATGGATAACAAAGAAAATATATTCTTTTGTTACATTGTTCTATTCTCTAGTGCTTTATAATATCAGCTAGTAAGATTCATGGATTTATAAAACTTTAATAAGGCTAGCAAAAACCATCCTCTGTATAGATAGTATAATACTATAACATAGGTGTATTCTCTATTTTTTATTTGGTATGTATATAATACTATGATGTATAATGTGTATGCAATTCATACCCACTGTGGATGATTGACGTTTGAGCATTGCTTTAGGCTATGATTTGAAATTACACTACTCTTCTCTGCAGTGATTTGATATAATTTTATCTTGATAAAGGTTTTCCAATTGTTTATTTTACATGAAACTCTACCTTCTTAATAAAGACATATTTCAAACACTGTATAATATGCATATGCAAATCATATTTATGTGCTTAGGTTTAACTTTCACTTGGTTTGGTGGGCTACTTTCAATACCGTACCTTCGATTTGATCATGTAATTTGACTGACGTTCCCTTATTTGTTGTTATAATTTTAGATTCGTTCAGAAGTAATAGCAACATATGCATTGTGTGGATTTGCTAACTTTGGCTCAATGGGAGTTCAACTGGGTGGTATTGCAGTGTTGGCTCCTAGTAAACGAACAATTTTAGCAAAAATTGTTTTGCGTGCTTTAATTGCTGGAACATTAGCATGTTTTATGACAGCTTGTATTGCAGGTATTTTAAGTTTACATTGTTCAGTTTTTAGCCCACAGAACGAAATTTGAAGTGGCTATTACTATCACGTAACAGTGACTGGCGGTAGCGTTCCCACAATTGTTGTTAGACCATGTTCCTGACCATGTATCATTTTAGGTGACATTTTGGACTCACAAAAAAAGTTTTGATTTCATTCATTTTTGATTTATTCCTTTTTCGACCCAATGGTGTGGTACCATCTTGAAATTTGGTTTCGGCATTCTATGCAATATTACGAGACCGCTGGCTTTGAGTATGCTATGAGACTTTGACCGTAATCACATTTGGACTTTGAACTTTTGTTTCAATGAGACTTAAACAATCACGCAAACATCACACCCAGATCATAAAGGAGTTGACAATTTTGGATATTTTTTTCACTGTTTATAAAAGTTTGACCACAATCAGATTTAATTTTTGAAAAAATAACTTTTCTATGACTGTCTGAATATTTGAATTAGTGGTCAAAGATTTTTTCAAAGTCCATAGTTCAGACAGACAGTCTCGTATTTGAAACAATGTGCAAAATTAAGATCACTAATCAAGCATTCTCTTGTAAATATGTTTCTCTACATTTCTCTTTAAAGTTAAACTCTATTTATGCTGAATGTACGCTCTTCTACTATACAAATAATATTTTAAAATGTTAGAACAATTGATAAGTGCAATGCTATATTTTTGCACATGCGATGTACTATTTTAGACATGTGTGGACGTGTGCGCGAGCTATCGCACACCATTCATACGTATCCTATATACATAGCCTATATACATAGATCATTTGTTTATAGCATATTCTCTATTTTGTAAGTATTATAATTAAATACATCACCATGGTAATAGAGGAACACAGTATCATTCTTATACAGTGTACATATATTACTATGATGTATGATGTATGCTAATTATTTCCATATGCTAGATTTGACTTTTGCTTGGTTTGGTGGGCTACTTTCAATACCATACCATTGATTTGTTTATTATTTATTATTTGTTTGCGAGCCAAGAGAGAAGTGAGATTCATGTGGAGAATATGACATTTGTGCATGGACCAAGCTAGACAAGTGAGACCTACTAATCAGAATTAGGATTAGACATACAACCGTATCAGCTGTGTAACAAGGCAACAATGAGCAAAAATTCTTTATTGTAAATTTTATGTAAATTACTATCTAGGTATGCTGTACGATGAAGGACGTTATGATACAACTATTACGCCTGCACCAACCATGATGACTTTTAATGCAACTACCTTCGCAACTGTTGTTAATGCAACCACGAAGACTTTTAATGCAACTACCTTCGCAACTGTTGTTAATGCAACTCTGAATACTTTTAATGCAACAACTGTGCAACCTTAGATTTATTATAGTTTTTTTTGTAACAACAATTCAAGTTGATATAAGTTTTCAGGGATAAAGACCGGGCTAAAAATTAGTTGGGAAAATTTTAGTCGCGGATACAGCAGTGTATTCTCTTTTCCCTGAAAGTTTTGAATCAGTCACTTTTCTCCAACAAAATTGTGAAAAAGTTGATGATATTGATAACAATATTTTTCCTTCCTAACTAAAAGGTAATGGTTTTGTTGCTGTTGGGATGTAGTTGAAGATGGCAAATCTAATGCTAGCGAAGAACAGAAAACATGTATTGTTGATACTTTGTTGAAGAATATGAATTTTCAATTGTTAATACTTTTCTTGTTGGAAAATTATGTATTTAGGGAAAGAAAGTGGGTAAAAGTTTGGCAAATTTATGTTGTTTTAAGAAAAAATGTGCAAAATGTGGGTAAAACTATAGGAGCGCATTTGATTCACACAATATAAAGTATTTCCACTGCTCTCAGTATTCTGACTGCCCTATTTCATGAATCAAATGTTTTTGGAACGGTCGGTGGAGTATGAGACATATAATACGGAATAATCAGTGAGCAAACGAGACATACAAGTTACTAATGAAGCAAAGATGACAAAAAGTCAATCATAAAAGAAAATGTATGAAGTTTTTTCCGCTTTTACCCATCTTTTTCCCTTAGGAGCCATCTCTAAAATTTGCAGCTTTAAATAAGTCAAAATCAATAAATTTGAGGAACCAATCAATTGCAAGATCATTGATTTAGCACTCTTCCCCTGGGAAAGGATTTTGGTCCCTTATAAGGTACATATGTGGAGATTTTACATAATTCTTGTGTTAGTGAGGAGTACCCATATAATTATCTCAATCCCTGCACGGATTATATATATTTTTTATAACGATTTTATAATTATTTTAATACAGTTCATAGCGTTGTAAATAAAATTTGACCATTTCTCCAAATAAATGTAATGTATTTTGGAAGTTTTAAGTTACCTTTTATATATTCACATGTTTATAGAATGCAGGAAGGCCGTATAGACCCAGGTACCTTATTTCTGTTGCTGAATTAAGCACCCTCTCTAAAAAGTACCCACAAATTAATTTTATTAGCGTCCATCCTGAAATTAGCACCCAGAGTTTAGTTAGTTAGTTTTAATGTTTTGTTTAGTAACATGAACATTTTGCTACAGGGGGAAAAAATTACTACTAAAGTTTAGTTACATCGCAAAAACGTTGTGAAATAATTTTCAAGTAAATATTAAAATATTTTTTATTAGCGTCCCTCCTCCGTCAGAACCAAAATAATTTTATTGAAATATACATCAATTTTTTTATAAAACAAAAATCTGAAAACGTAGGTGTAATGCATATAATTTAGCAGTTTATTGATCTTTTTATAATATTATTTAATTATTGAAAACTTTGCAAGGAACTTAAGGTGTATTTTATTCGGATAACTAAACTGGCGAAATTCACAAATTTCTTACCGACAATTCTTACTGAGTGAAATGAGAAATAAAAAGTTTCATGATTTGCTAGTTTTCACGAAAATAACAAAGCATAGAGAGAGATCAGTTTATTTATTCTAAAACCTTTCAAGGAAAAAATGACTAATAAATATCTATAAGATAAACATAATGCTAAATGCTCAAATTAAAACAAAGCAAGTGTAGCAAAGGAACATTGATCATGGAGTGTGGATTTGTTAGTGATACTACTCATAATAGAGAGCGTAATAAAGCCATCCATACTGTATGCAATTATGGTGAAATAAAAACACACTTCAAATGGTATTACAAATAGTATTAAAACAAAAACACCAGACTGTGAGATGATATAGGAGACCGTAATGTGGCCATGCACTTATGTAAAGTATACAATCACCACCTACTAAATTCAGATGACAAAAGAATTGATACTGGAAAAATGGACAAATTTAGCATAGCTTCAGGATTGAAGATAATTTATGCTAAAAAATTACTCCCTCTCAGTGATTATTTGCTCTTTACCTTCAGCACTTGCCATTAAAATTCGTGTTGAAAATAAGAACAAATAATCACTGTGAAGGAGTATTAAGTATAGCTTTGTACTAAGATCAAAATCGCTCCTCCACAGTAATGGTTTGTAATTCATTGACAATTGATATGTTTAAAATTAGTTTATTCACCTTTAAACTTTATGTGTGACATAGCGATAATTTATTTCGTACTGATTAAAATGATCTGTGCAAAAGTTTGAAAAATTGTATGGCTATTGTATTGTATATATGTCTAGTCATGTCTCAGATTTCACATAAAAGAACATTTTGTGGTTAGTTTACAGATTAAAAAAGGAGAAATTAATTGTAACGTCTGGTGGTGGGTTTTGTGACATTGTTAGTGTGGTGAGGTGTAACAATTTGGTCTGCCTGTCTATTGAGTACAACTATTATGAAAGAGAGGAGAGTTAAAAAACTATGTATAAAAATTACGCGGAGGAGTATTTGTCAATAAATAGTCTGGTATATTGTATCAGCCTATTTTATAATCGAAGGCGTGGTGGGGTGACAAATGTTATCCTAACTTTATCTTCATGCATTACCAGACGAGTTTTTTAAGATGTTAATGGAAAGTGGACAAGTTGCTTGAAAGTTACTTGAAGTTTCGATGCTAGTGGATCTTTTAACTATTATATTCCATTATAAGTATCTTATGGAGATCTAACACTCCACACTAATAAAAGGGTTGAGTGCCCCTCCTCCCCCCTAAACAGGAAAATAATTTAATAAGCACCCCTAAAAACATTCTGGTAAGCGCTTATTCATATTGCTAATTATCATCTAGTATGTTGATATTTTATTGGAACCATCGGAGCCTATTGTTTTCCTTTTTGAAAATAAATAATACTCTCCCTCCCCTCCTCTTGTCTATTAAACGCCCCCTCCAATAAACATGAATATAAATTTAATATGAGCCTAAATATGGTAAGCAATTTTACCATGGTTTTCACCTGTTTGTTTGTGTTTTACGATTTATCAATGAAGAGAGGTCAATGAACTTGTAATTTAAACCAAATCACATAGTTGTGGTTGTTGAATTAGTCCCAGAAGAGTATAAAATAATATGTGCAGGCTGCTGTTATTCCTCATGTGTCAATCAAGTTGAAGATCAATAAACTTGCACTTCAAAACAGTTATTCAAGTTGAATAATAGTACTCTTCTCCGTATCTTTGTATCTTTGTCTGTTTTAGAAGAGATTAAAATAAAATCAGAAGACAGCTGTCAAATCAACTCTTGTCGAATGTCAATAAATTTCAAAGTTGTGGTCGCTGATATTCTTATACATGGTTTCTTAAATAATAAAATTAATACTCTATTTTATATTATATCTGCGAGCTATATTTTATTATTGATCCATAGTATTTTGATATTATTCTTTTTATGTTATTGTTTGTTTTTCTAAAATCTCTATTACTTTTACAAAATGTTGAACTAATACGCTGATAATGTTGTGTTCTTCTGTGTGAATGGAAGATAATGGAAGATTATAAATAGAACAAAAAGTAGTTGTTTTTGTGCAAAACATTTTTTGTTATCATTTATATGCTATGTAAATTTAGGTTTTTATTACCTGAGGGTAAATCTCATTTTACATGCAATTATTCTGTTGGCGGATGGTTTTAGGATGACTTCTTATAAAGTACGAAAAGAGAGTAATGATGTAAGTATGTATATTTTATATATAAAAAACAGGGTAATTTGAGTTTTCACCAACAAGTTTGTGCTTATTTCATGCATTTGTTATTCATAGAGTTTGAAACCATCTAGAACAGCAATAAGCTAACTACTTCATATTTTTCTACCAAACAGTTGAACTTCCTAGGTTTTGTAACAAAACATATTGATAAAACATGGTATTAATTATTTAGGCATTTCTAAGGCAGCCCTTAGATGGACCCCTAAATGAGTTTCACCCTAAACAATCTTGCATTTGGTTTCTTCTTACAAATTTTTCTATGATACTAATGTGATTATGGTGCTCGAAATAGGAGCAAATAATCAATGCAGAGGGGGAGTTTTGAGCATTGCTTCATTCAGGCTGTCTAGCCTGAAGCTATGCTAAAAAAAATCACTCCTCCACAGTGATTATTTTTTACTCCTCATTCCAACGCTGGAGTTATCGTAGCGATTTTCAATCAGTTATTTTTAAACATTTGTGTTGTGCCAGTGTTCCAAGTTTATAAATAACGCAAATGTCAAATGATAATTACACAGCATTGCAATAGGAAATTGTGTGTTAGCATCAAGTGAAACTGACATATCTAAGCTTGGTATGTATCAAAGAAGTAAATGAAAAGTTGCTATTATTTTACCTATTGATATAGCTCCTTGACTGTGCAGATGAATGTCTTGTTTTTTCTTCATTTTGATGTTAGTATTATATTTATCTCCAAAATTTGTTTTAAAAAACAGGTATTTTAGCAGAAAGAAGTCAAAATCAATAAATTTGAGAAAAATTAATCTACGGTGAAGAGTGTTGAGTCAATGAGCTTGCAATTGATTGTTTTTTTTGGTACGAAGAAACCAATCAATTGCAAGATCGTTGATTTAGCACTCTTCCCCTGGGAAGGGATTTTGAAGATGGTCCCTTATCAAGTGCAAATACTTCATTATTTCAGGATGAAAATGGAGTTGAGTTAGGAGAAGTGAAAAATCCATATTATCAAGCTGACTCACAATATGAGGAAGTAAGCCCAGAAGAACCTACACATGATGATGCAGTAAAAACAACACTTAGAGGACCGTTAAGACCAGTCAATATTTTTCTTAATAACATAGAACATGCTGCTACTGATTTCATAAAGGAACAAAATACACTTGTTAAATTAGGGGCTGCTACTATTTTGATCATCCTATACATAGTATATTTCATTTTTGCACTCACTTATGATTTTGATAGAGCTCGCAATCTAGTATACATTACAGCATTTGCATTATTTTGTTTTATTTATTGGGTTGTGAAGAAATACTTTGGTCAAGCTATTTGGGATGGTTTCTTGGAACCTATTCATACTGCTGTGTTATCAAAATGGAGATTCATAAAATGGTATGTACTTGTAGTTTTCAGTGACATCTGCTGTGAGTAATATTCTTTGTTAAAATCATAATTATTCCATAAAATTGCCAGTGATGTTTGAGGTTGTTCTTATGATGTTTGGTGCAATACTCGAATGTGTGCAAAAGCGTATGATGTGAAATTGAGAAAGAAATCAGAAATAGAATTCCAGTTCCATTTTGTCATTTACTCTTACCTACTCATCCTCAATGACGTTAAGGCGCATTTTTTGCAGCAAAATGTACTATTTTTTAATGTTAAAATTCTTTAGGATAACTTCATTTTTGCTTCTTGAGAGTTTTACTTTCCTAATCTAACTTTTAGAGAGGAATTTATGGTCCATTCATTTCTACACATTTTTTTCATCTTTTTCAACTTATGCACTCAACTGTTCATTCGTTTTTATATATTTGTAGTCGAAAAGGTTGAAATAGATCTTACTTTTTTCATCTAGGTTTGGAGGTTGTTCAAAAAGTTGAAATTTATATCTCTGCGCTATTCGTTTTGCTAACTTTTTTAACTTTCTAGCCATTTTTAATCTGTGGTCCTGCATGCTGAATTTGTTTAGCACATAACAACTTGAGCGCAACAAATGTTGATAATTTGTAGAACAAGTTTTTAGCATGCGCTATATTTGTTATGTTTTTGTTTTGAAGAAGCTCGCTGTCCCGAAATTCTGAGAAATTCATTGCCGCTATTGTCTTGATGTACTATTGTTTTGGTATTTCAACTTTTTTCCATTCGTTTTAAACGAGTTGAGACACCGTGTTGTTCGTAAGTTATCTTTCTCAACTTTTTCAGAAATGAATAGGCCATTAAATATGATAAAGATATCCCGAAAAATAAAGTTATTGCTTACAAAATATGACATCATAGGCTAAAAACCAATAAAAATTTAGAAAACCAATCAGGCTCGATGGGTTTTAGCTGCCAAACATTTAAACTTCTGCATTTTAAAAGGTGATTCGAAGGTTTATCATTCAGCCATTGGATAAGTCAAAATAAACTTCTAATTGCACCAATTCAGCACAAATCTGCACATTTGTATAGATTTTATGATGTCATAATGACACTCTAATATTAACATTAGCGGTGCAGTATTACTCCATTTTGATTGGTTACTAAAGTATGCAATCAATGCATAATACCGTACTGTTGCACTGCGGAAGACAGAACATTGATGAAATAATGTTAATGGCACAATGTTTTATTTGAACATGACTTTCTCAAAAGCCAATTCAATGTAGTGAAATGTACTGCTGTATAATGCAAAAACTACAAAACTAATAATGAACTGCGGTTATGTTAACACAAGTTTGATTTTCTTAAATCAGGTGTAAATAAATCAGGAGTGTGCAAAAAGAAATGTGTAACGTGAGTTCTAAAAAGATAAATAATGCATAGTCATGTAAATACTAAAAGATTTAGCAGATAATAAACAAATATTGATACATATTGACATTATGAATATAGCAATAACAGTCTGAATGTCAAATAAATGTTTGACAATAGCCATGTTTGAAATCAGGAATTTGGACGATAAGTACAGAGGTCAAAGAGGCTACTATAGTAATAATATAAAATATGCTAAGGGATAGTTCACATGAGAGACCTTTTAAAAATGTTCTTAGCCAATGTAAACGGTTCATGAAAGTGCATTTTGCAATATTTCGTAGCTTTATTTATATTAATAAATCTCATGGCATGTTTGTGTTTTGTAAAATTTTGTAATTTTATTTATGTAAATAATTTCCAGGCAGATTTATTTTAAAAACTTTGTAGGTTGTTGTTTTTTTAAAAACATGTCCATGCAACATGGCAATTTTTTATTTTTGGAAATTTTCTATTGACTCTCATTGATTTTAGAGAGTTGTAAGATGCGTCACCGGGACACCTGAAGGAATGTTTATTGTTATTATATGAATTCATCAAGTCATCAGGGAACAAAATTGTTGTGTAATTTTGGCAAATTTGTTTCATTTCTTCCAATTATGCAATTTACAAGAAATCCAAAACAACACTTTTAAAAATGTAAAATCCATGTTTTTACCCAGTGGTCAAAAAACTTGTTCAAAGTCCACAATTAAGATGCTAGAACAACGTTGTTTGACATTGTTCAAGCGTCTTTACTGCGGACCTTGAACAGATTTTTGCCTACTGGGCAATGTCAAACCATAAACATTTCTTTTATTTCTTATATTTTCTTAATGGTTATGTTTTGGAGGCCATTGTTGAATCGCATCATAAGTTTTGATATAATCAACTATATTGTTTCTATTGTAGGACTTTCATATTTCTGTTTGTTGCTTTCATCATCTTTTGGATAATATATGATACAAGACATGAGACAGATAGATTAATCTCACTTGTTGGCTTGTTTGTTTATATACTAATTGGTTTTCTCCTTTCGAAACATCGTGATCAGGTATGCTTTTTATACTATGATTAGAAATTGACAAATAACATTATGCTATATATATATTATTTACATTCATCAGGTTTAAATTCTTCCATTGATAATCCTAGTAAATTGAGTAAAAACATTCTGCAAATCTTGCTAGATTTACAACTCACAGGCTACTAAATTCAGGATGGCACTCTGTGGAGGAGCATCTTTGGAGACTAATTTGCAGCCAATAGGCTGCAAGATGCTCCTGCACAGGGGAATGCCGACGTGAATTCAGAGACCTGAATTCATGCAACTACTCACCAATAATACACCAATAATACACACTAAGGGCTTAGGATATTAGGTGCAAAAGCGACAATTTATGTTGTTCCTAGTAGTCTAGTACTCAGGCTCTTTTTAAATTTCCATGCTGTTCATCTTGTTAATCAAAATTTTAGGGTGCATTTGATTCGCACTTTAGTGGGCCCACTAATCACACTGATCAAACCCAATTTGCGTTTGATTCGGATTTCAGATTGATTTGTAGGCCCATCGATCAAACCTGCTTGCGACCTGATTCGTTTAGTGGGATCGGAGTGATCCGCTTGTTTGATTCAGATTTTTCCCACTGATTAAACTGAGTTTCTTCTTTAACCCAAATTCCAAAAGTAGAACATTCTACCAGCAAGTAAAAATAATTGAGGCAAGAAATAAAATAAACAAGTAAATTAATTTTTAAAGTTAACATTTTGAATAATTAACGTCCGTCGCATCGGTAACTGACGGTAACCGAATAATGAAAACGAAAGTAAACAAAGCAAAATCAAAGTGACGTAATCGCGGTGCAACACATTAACAAATTGAACATATTATTATATTAGATTAGAAAAAAATAATTTTTACGTTATATTACAACCAAGAGAGCAAAATACTGAAGATATAGTAGTCTAAGAACAAGTCTTCGAGGGAGAGAAAGAGAGATTGATAAGACAATATTTATCTTTTAAGCTGCTGTTTTTGATGTTGTTATCACGTCAAAATACGCTGACTTTCCTCGTTTATTTATAATCGTCTAGAGTAATGAAGACATCCCCACAGATCACTCCAAAAGTTGTTTGTTTCGCACAAAGGAGTGATCAGTTTGATTAGTTGACTTGGAATGCCGAATCAAATGCACCCTAAGGCTTTTTGTCTAGTTTTTAGCCTGTCAAACAAAGTTTGGATGGGCTATTACTATTACTTTGTGGTGACAGCGACCCATTTTTCTTTATAGACAATGTTTTCATCTGCTCGGGTCCGAGTTTTGGGCAAGAAGGTTCCACCATCATGAAATTTGGTATCGACATTCTAGGCAATAATTACGAGACTGCTGGCCAAATCTTTCTTGATTATGACGACAGCGAATTTTTTAGAGGATTTCTATGAGGTTTTGACAAATTTCGAGCCCAAATAATAATAGGAGAAGTAGAGGCTTAGAATTTTTGACATGTTAATATTCTATGAGACTATACCATGTTTATTGGCATCCATTTTGTATAATTGATAAGCTTTTACCTCAATTTTTGGAGATTTATATTTATCCATTTTGTATATTTATACCAAAGATTAAAATATTCTGCCTATATACAGGCGGCCTATATTCAAGTCTAAATTTATTATTTGACAGGGGTGTGCATGAGGTCACTCGTTTTAGTTTCGTACTTGTGGATGTGTGGGTGCATGAGTGCATCTAACAATTTTTTACGGTATTTTCACAGGTGGGTATAAGTGGAGGACATGAACAAATGTACATAACTGGGAGGTTGTGTGCAATTTAACCTGTACATATATATATTTTTTTAATACTCTTTCTTATCAGAGAACTTTTGTAGATGTTTAGAGAGTTTATTTTTTGACTTATTATTTATTAAAGTAGCTGTGGAGAAGAACATGTTTGATCAGCGCTATAACAAGTCTCTTGATTTCTCCAACAAGAGAAAAAACAGACTGACGAAAGATTTTTTGTGTAAAGTTGCAATAGGATCTGGTCAAAAATTTGCAATACCTTAAGGAAAATTTCACGAAATTAAATTCCCGCGAAAAAAAGTATTTGGAATTTTTTTAAAGGGAGGAAAATTCCCCTTTTTGACTCGACCCTGAATAGAGACGTTACAAAATGCAGGAGAGTATCTAATGTTGTTTACAAATGAAAGGATGGATTCGAATGATTCTGACTGGGGAGAAGATTTTGATAGAAACTCGTTGGAAGATGTTCTACATTGCTTTTAACTAAAAAAAATATTCCTTGTTATCTTTTAAACCTTACCTTGGTAACTGCAAACTCCAATGAATTAGTAAGGGTTGAGATAAAATATAAAGACAGATAAAGACGAACGGTTTGCAAAAATTCAATTCAACGAAAAATATCAAATACAAACGTTTCGCGAAATTCTGCATCAGAATTTACCTGCTAGGCAAAGGCAATTTTAAATCTTTAACCTCTGTTTGAAGAAAATATTTAAAATCTCATTTATATTTATTTTTTTCAGCCATTTTTTTCTATGTGAACCTTCATATAGATAACAATTGAGAATTTGGAGTTTAATTAAATTAAATTGATCTGATCTAATGTTGGGTACAAACTATTTAAATTATAAGTGTTGGTATTATTATGAATATACACCCCTCTTGACAGACTTATATAATAAGTGGAGAAATAATTTTTTTGACATTTTGATATTCTATAGAGACTTTTACCATAATCACCTTTGGACTTTTGAAAATTCTTGCAAAATAATTTTTCTATAAGCCTTTGACCATGAATCTTTTGGCATCCAATTTGTATTTTAGGGAAGCTTCCTCTTTAATTTTTGAAGATATAAATTAGTTATAAGAGATAATTTATTTTGTTTTAAAGAATTTTATTTTATTTTGATTTTGGGAAGCTTCCTTTTCAATTTGAAAAAATATATATTATAAATATTAAAAAGCAATTAGGGAATATAATTTTTTGGGCGTATTATGTTAAGTTAATGAGTGTATATTTATATTAATTGTGAGTTAGAAATATAATAGGGAATAAAAGAGGACGTAATTTTTAATAAAAGAAAATAATTAATTCTATTATACCATTATAATTATTAGACCATTATAATTCTTCTATTGATTTCTTCTATTGCCTAGTTTTTCTTTATTTTAAGTTTTTAACACATCTTATATTATTTTTTAGCCTTTTTAGTTTTTAATATTATATCAAAAACCAATAATAGGAACCATCTTTGTGTTTTTAATAATGATTAAATAGAAATCTACATAGCCTACGGATAATCATAACGCATGCACATGACCTATATGAATAAAGCCTATATACATTATGGTCTATATACGTGTAGCCTATATACACATAGACTGTATACCTATATGAGTAATATCATATACAAACACTCTATAGCCTATACTTTTGAGACAAGAAACTTTTGCGGTACCCAAATTTCCGTGAGATTTTAGGAATTTACTTCGCAGTTGGCCCTTTCCGCGGTAAAGATCTTTCATGGATAGAAGGATTTGGAATATTTGGTTGGTGATTTCAATGGAAAAAAATAAGTTGGTTTTTCTCAGTAGGCACTCAACTAAAATACGACTGAGATAATGTTACCATGAAACAAAACTTTCCTCGCTCTTTATTATTTCCACAGGAAGAGGTTTTACCAAGCGAGAGGGATGAGCACACAATCAAGATTTTTTTCGCATTTGGCAGAAAATGATACATTTTGTGGAAAAAAACTTTTATGGCTGACCATTTTTTGAGTGTTTTGTGGAAAAAACTTTCGCAATAATCGGACCAAAAATGACGCGAAATTAGCAAAAATTTCTTGCCACGAAAGTTACTTTCCTTAAAGTAGCCTATACACACCTATACACATATAATATAGCCCATATGCATACAACCTATATACATATAGCCTGTATCACAATGACAATATAAGATCACTTACAGTATTTTATCTTAGTGTATTCATAGTATTATGATGTATAATGTGTGTATGTGGCTATAATTATGTTGTGCTTGGTTTAAATTTTGCTCGGTTTGGTAGCTTACTTTCAATGACATACCTTTGATTCAATTCTTAGTCAATATTCACAAGAATGTGTCTTCTTCCTCATCAAGGGGTAGAAATATATTTTTATTATCAGAGTCAGTTACACTAGCAAGCCTCAATATAACGGCCGGACACCACCTGTGGAGGAGTGTTTTTTTAGTACAGTTTGCAGTTGCAAAGCTGAAAACGATACTTAAAATCACTTCTCTGCAGGTGATGTCCGACCGTTATATTGAGGCTTGCACTAGGATTTTGCTTAGTTTGTTGTCGTTAATGAGTTTAGCTGATTCTTTCTATTTGATGCCTCTATACAGACGAGAAATTTATTAGAGTGAGATGTTGTAGTAGTAGCTACTATTAAGATCATTTTAGCAGAAGGGAGACATTAAAAAGAAAGAGGGAGTCTAAATTTAAGATTTACAGTATGTGATGTTTGATTTATAGGACATTTCCAGTAACAGTACAATTGTCCCATCAATTTTAATCTTTTTTCAATATTTTTTATGCAGTTTGTTACATTGTTCTTGAATTTTGATATGCAGTTATGCATAAACAAAGTTTGAGATAAAACAATTTCATTATGTATTTTATTTAGATAAAATGGCGACCAGTTCTTTGGGGATTTGCTTTACAATTTGTATTTGGATTGCTTATTCTGAGGACAGATGCTGGCTTCCAGTTCTTTAATTGGCTTGGTGATCGTGTATCAATATTTTTAGGCTTCTCTTCTACAGGATCTGACTTTCTATTTAAAGGTCTCACAGCTTTTGCTTTCACAGTAAGTTTTCATGTACATGCTAAAAAGGGTAACAGCTAAAATATTGCTAGAACACGCTGGAACACGATGGAACAACCTGTGGAAGACGAGGATGACCCCTGATCATGCCGATTTCGCTAATTGCCAATGATTATATTATTGATATTATTGATCATTCAAACTATTTTGAACATGTTTTATCACATTACGCACCCATGATATACATTTTAATATAGAATATAAGATTTATGCCTGTATGTAGCATAAATTGTTATAGTGTAATTCAAAATGTTCCAAAAGTAATTTTGTCTGCGAATATGGCTATCACAGAGGGAATCGTCTTATTTCAGTATATTTTCTAGCCTGTCCCAGTCTGTGCTACCCTTTTTAATATGTACAAAGTTTGGATTATTATATTTTATTATAATAAGGCTTGAAATAACTGCTGTTCATCACTGTAGGGGAGAGATTTTCAGAATATTTTAAGCCAATTTGGCTGAAAATATTCTGAAATCTCTCTCCACCACAGTGATGACTGGCAGTTATTTCAAGCCCTGTATATTGCATAAATTATTCATTATGGTGTTAATATTTTTTATTATTCATTGTTCTTGACTATATGAACCATCTGGATGACGAAATGTACCATTAGTACCATTATTTGTGTCAATGTTGCATACATTGAAGTGAGTCAATGTTACATACATTGAAGTGACTTACCGTCATGTTGTAGTTTCAAATCATTTTGTCCTACACAAAATTAAATCTATACATAATTTTAATCATTTGTCTAGGGAATTGCTTTTCGTTTGAAAAATAAACCGTTTTTTAAAACTATAAATCAACCCGTTGTAGAGATTAGACTTTATCAGGTAGTTACTTTTGTTAAACTAACTGTTTCAAGAACATGAAGTTTTACTGTGAAAGTAAATTTTTATTTTTTAATTCTAAACTTTTGCTTCTAGGTGCTTCCTGTAATTGTTTATTTCTCTGCTTTCACATACCTTATGTATTATCTTGGAGTTATACAAGTTGTGATAAAAAAGATAGCCTGGTTACTTCAAGTATCTCTAGGTACATCACCTGCTGAATCAGTAAATGCCGCTGGAAATATCTTTATTGGACAGGTATAGTTTGTTGGATTAGTCAGATATTTTCGGTCAGTGTGCTATAACGAAATCCACTCTTTACTGTTAACTATAATGATACCAACAATCTATTGCACATGATTGTGTGTATATAATATGCTTGAATGTTTTCAGTAGCTGTAATGATAAGATGTCATTCAAAGGAGTTGTTTGGTTTAACCAGGGAGATGAAAAAGAAGAGGAGATACAACTCGTAAGAATCTATTGAAACAAGCGTGTTGAAAGTACGGGTGGTTCTATTCAAATCT
>JAULBZ010002328.1:0-19038 GCA_032360805.1 Neoturris breviconis | reverse complement strand
TTCAGTGTGTGTCACTTATCCATTTGACATAGAAATTGAAAATTTGACCAAAAAAGGTGATTATGTACCTTTAATAATCCTAGGATTTTGGTTTTTACATTGCATGCGCACTGATGTTCTCTTGTTTATACAAGTTACCTTAATCAAGAGCAGGATAATTGTCAGGGTAGATAGTGTCCTGATTAAACTGAACTATAAGGTACTCATACATCATCGTTCCCAGGGTTTCTTATCTTTATAAACTACGGAGAGCTTTCTTCGCCGCTCTCCGTTCTTCGAAAAAGCAAGAAATCCTGGAATCGATGTTGGTGCTCATAAGTTTATTGTCACAAAGATGTTGAATGACCGGGTATGGATAAACCAGATTTAAATAT
The DNA here is from genome assembly GCA_032360805.1 of Neoturris breviconis. Lineage (NCBI taxonomy): Eukaryota > Metazoa > Cnidaria > Hydrozoa > Anthoathecata > Pandeidae > Neoturris > Neoturris breviconis. The sequence continues at coordinate 18,664 of JAULBZ010002328.1, read as the reverse complement.
TTACATGCTATTGTTTTCATTACGTCGAGCTAGATCAAGGACGTGTGCAAATTCTAGACAACAGAGGAAATAATTGCATTGACGCACTTATCGATATGATATGATATGGTTATATTCAGTGAGGATTAAAGTAAAATCATTAAAATAAATCTTTCGTAGTATTGAGAAGGTGAATGCAGACGCACAACACAAAAGACTACTGAATGCGGACCTCTGTAGCTCTGTATAATAAATCTCTACACAGGTCCGTATTTAGTTGTCTTTCACGCTGCAGGCAAATCATTTAGTTCGTATAACAATGTGCGTGAAAGATTAAATAGCGATGCACAATCCATATGTGGAGATATCAGGATCGTATTCGATAGATTTTCCCTGGTTGAACTTTCTTAACTAATATGGTTTATGGTAATCGAGTATGTACTAATTGAGATAATTTGTCCTTATTTTCAAAATAGTAATTTTAACCTTTTCCTGATAGTCATACGTATTTCCAACCTCGACCCAAACGCTTCTTCTCTCTTAGACGTCAAGCGAGAAGAAACCCTGGGATCGAGGTTGACGTATTCCAATATTATATATTTACATATTTATTTACTTCTTTTTTGTAATTTATGGGGGGTGAGGTAGGGCGGGAGGTAGGGCGGGGATAATACTAATAAACAAGTTAAATTTCTCATATATATTGGCAATGATATCGCCTTCATAAGGTTGATTTCCATTAGGCGGAAAATCTCGTGCGTAAGCCAAAAGAAGACATTATATTGGTAGAAATCGACATCACACCCAAATTTTTATTATATGTTCGGAAAGTAAAACTGAGCTGTAATTCGAAATTTATTAGGGTACACTTTGTACCCCCGGGTTACTAGACCCTATAAAAGACTGGATCTTATAAGGTTCGGTATAATACTGAAGAGCGTTCTCATAGAGTCGTAAATTGTTTATTTTATATACACACAATATTTACTTGAACCATGCTTGAACGACAAAATTATCGGCCGACATTTTTGTCCGGTCGATATTGTGTACGTCCTCACCTGTAATGGTCATAAGGTCGTGATATGATGACATTAACAACGTAAAGTAAAAAAAGCAACTTTTAAATGTGCACTCAGTTGGTAAAAAACTGTTCAAAGTCAGCAAAAGAATGTTGTTCTAACGTATTTTTCTGACTTTGAACAGGTCCTCATCGGCTGGGTAGTTGGCATTAGATTACATAATTTATGGGAAATTTGTGAAGGGCTCACTCAAAGCAAGACCGCAAGGCCACTAGAATGCAGATGGTTACTAAAGAAGAAAAGATGAAAGAGATTTAGAAGAAATAGAAATATAGAACTAGAAATTTGTTATAAAAACTTGGTTCAAAAATAAATAGAAATATAGAATTAGAAATTTGGTATAAAAATTTGTGGGCATAAAAGTATAAAATTTAGTTTGATTTATTTAAAAAAAAAATGTATCTTATTTACAAATTCGTAGAGTTTAGAGTTTTATTTACATTGCATTTAAATATCGCCAGATTATATGAAGACGGGGACGTAAAGGTTACATAGCTTTGCAGTACGAGGAAAGAAGCTAGTGGAGAGCTGCCTTAAAAACTACCGAATACGATTCCGTATACTGTATCTCTCCATATACGGGCTGTGCATTGCCATATATGGGCTGTGCATTGCCATATATGAAATTTACAACGATATTTAGGAATGTCGAAAAAGAATGGGTGATTTGAACATAATTTAGAGAAGCGAGTTTTTCTAGTGAAAAAACGAAAAGGTGTGTGCATATAATCAAACTTTGTAGTATGTATATGCCGGGAGACGAGGGAAATAAAATCTGATTTTCGGTTTTGCTTGCTAATCAGATTTTGAGGCTTTCCGTCTTAGTTGAAATTTCATACTTTGTCTCAAAGAGTTTTGTGGAAGATTGTAGATCTATAGCTGAGCAGTTCAATTGTTTCGGTTCTGAATACCTTTTTGATCGCAAAAATCTGTTTGGATATTATGAATGACTATGATATATTAATAAATCAGTGACCCCATCTCAGAAACTTGCACAATACCGAAATATAGCGTGCTTCCATTTTGAGGACGTCATAAGGATTTCTTTTCAATATGAAATATTTGTAAAAACAATGGCACCATTCGATAGGCCATAAAAAAATAGCAAAATATAGTTGTAGATCATTAGTTTCTGATAGTCGGTTTAAAAGTGAATGTATATTACCTGGATGTCTTCTACTGTAAAGTATAGAACTATTTGTCCTTTTAAGATTTTTTTCTATAAATTAGTGTTATTATAAACAAAAAAAACAAACAAAAAAACGTCTTTAAAAACGTCCCTGATGATGTGCTAAATCGTAAATGCGGGAAACAAAATTAACTTAAAATTAACCAGCCATTCTTTTTAGCACCCTGTTCTAATTCACACCCACGCCAAAATACTTGAAAATTTTAATTAACATCCAGGGCGTTATTTAGATAATTTACGGGCATTCCGAATCAGCTTTCAAAACATCTATGTTTTAATTCAACTTTTTTCATAGGTATCGTCAAAAAAACAACAATGGTAACTTTGGCCCATAAAACTCAACATTCAACGCGATCACCTTCAGTAACTAGTTCTAATACAAAGCATGAAGGCATTGAGCTAATATTGATTGCATCAATTTCACCTCTAATTGTAATCGCATTGATATCATTCTTAGTTTTCTTATATATCCGACACCGTTATAAAATAAATGGTATTAAACCACCAAAGAAAAAGAAGAAAAAAGAGGCAGAAAAACTTCCATTAAATGAAAATGCTATTCGTTTTTGTGAATGTCGTAAGAAAAATAATTCATCATCAATGCTATTGGATCAAGCCGAAAATATCCCGTTAGTTTCAAATTCAGATTCCATATCTTCACCACCTGCTGCTGTTAGTAGACAAGCTGCTAGTTTTCGATTATTTCACAAAACAAACGATGTAGCGGAATCACCAAAACATAAATTGAGTTTTGCTACATATGTTGCAGTAAATCCTTTAGATTCAACTGAACATGAAGACTCTTGCATATATAAGGTAACCTGTTACCCAGTTTCGATACCGCATATTCCACAAACTTTGTATTTGCATATATGGCAATGCACAGTCTATATATGGCAATGCACAGCCCATATATGGCAATGCACAGCCCGTATATGGAGAGGTACAGTATACGGGATCGTATTCGATAGTTTTTTTAAAGCGGCTCTCCACTAGGCGAATACGTTCACACGAATTCTAAATGAAGCCACTACATTTGTTAAAAGTGACATCACCCGACAGGTGACGTCGCTTTCAACCAATGTAATGGCTTCATTAAGAATTCGTGCGAAAGAATTCGCCTCGTGGGAACCCGCCTTTATGTGCTTACTTGTTATCTATTCGGTTAATTGATCAGCAAGAAAAAGAAAGAGAGCTGGAAACGCACTATCCAGTCGACAAAAGTTGTTGAAAGTCCTTACTGCCGACTTATATTAAGATATTTTCCACTTAAGTCTTACGAGTTGTTGAATGTTCACTAGTTTGTGTAAATGTACTAATTTGGAGCTAAGGTTACTCTCAGGTGCCGAATAAACATCCGCTAATTTTGAATAAATTTCTTAACCCCCCGGGAGCTTATTAAGACTTCCAGTCTATTAAGTTTGGAAAAACTATTTGAAAATAACTGTATTGTAAATAGACCGCTTGATAAAAAAATATACCCACCTAAAATAAAATAAACATTAAGCCGAGTCGGCTTGAAAATCTCACAGACAATTTTTAGACAAACAAGCGTCTCTTTTTTAAAAATAAAGAATTCTTTTTTATACGGGGCCTATTATAGGTAGTTGCCTATAAATGCATGTGAATTGGCTTTTATAATTTGTATACCCAACATGAAATCAGATAAAATTTAAACTTCAAATTCTCAAGCTCGTTTTCTGCATATTTATTCTATATGTGAAGGTGCATATCGAAAAAAATGACTTAAAAAAAGAAAACATAAAAATATATTTTATGTTTCTTCGTTAAAGCAGAGATTCCTCCCACATCTCTGGTTAAAGAGAAAACGTGAAAGTTTTAAAAGAACCTATGCCAAGTGAATATATTCTGGCATTTAACCCTATTCCAGGATGGGGGGACTTTTGGGACTTTTCCTATAATTTATCTAAGATCATTTTTTTAAAAAGAAATTTTGGTAACTAGCGATAATTTTCTTTTAGCAACCCAATTTTAGGCTGGTGGCAAATTTTTTTTAAAATTTTTTTTAGAAAATTTGGTGACCACAATCTTTTGCACCTGTTTGGCCCTGATGACGTCATCATAAGTAATGACGTCATCAAAAAAATAATTATGCCAAAGTGTTGTTTATGTGTTGGAATAACTTTCTGAAATGTTTCAACATTATAGCATGCTCCCATCTAAAGTGGAGGCGGGGGAGGCCCTTTATGCTCCTCCATCAACTCAGAGCCCCGAAAAGCCCATCCTGAATAGGGTTAAGAGTCTGTCAGATAAGATTATAGTCACAAAAATACTTGTGGCTATGATAAAGCTAGGAGGATAGATAAAAGTAAACCTCATCAACCACATCAAAATCTTTTTTAACCAGTCATTCAAAGAAGAGCTGTGTTTAGTCTGAATAAGCTGGGGCTGTGTATTGAGCAAGTATGTCCATTTATTTTTAAATGAGACAATGAGGCAGAGGTACCTTTCTTTTCTTCGCACATGCTTTACATATAAAATAAGGGTGTGATCTGGGTGTGATCTGGTGATACTCTGCAACCACTGGGTAAATTGAGCCGAAATTTTCAGAGTATTTCTTACTACTTATTGGTCAGTTATGCAGTTGTGCCATTTTTCCATACTAAAAGTTATTTTTCCAAAAAACCCTGGAGAACTAACTCAGCTAACAGAATCTGAAAACAGACTTTAAAAACCATTTCTAGAACTCGAGTGATCAGATATTTTAATTTTTTTTTAATATTTTAAAGAAAAATCGATAATATTGTAGACTATTTAATAGTCTTTCGCAGGCGTTCGGGAATAGTGACGCAACGGAGCTGCGCTTTCTAGAGCCCAGTAAGGATGGACGGGGAGGGGGAATCCCATAGAGCAGCACCATCACAGTTTGATTATAAAAGTGCTTTGAAATTGTTTTTCCCTAATATAATGTCATATCCTCAATTATTAAAGGAATTTTTTGATTTTGTGATTTTAAAGCTTTTTCAGCTCTACCAACTCTGCCAAACAACAGGTGCAACAGGTGGCAAATATGAATTTTAAAAAAGCACTGACCCAAGTAGAATCTTAGGAAATCTCAGTAATGTTCAATCTGATTGGGCAGATACAAAAAGCGCAGAGATAAAACGTTTCAGATGGGGTGCCTTTTCAACAATATCCGGACCCTACCTGCAAACATTAGTTTTACCTTTCTCTAACTGAATATTGGGTTTCTTTTATAGGTACCTTCCAGTGTGAAGCGGCATGCTCCACCAAAACATTTACCACCAATATGTGATAATACTGAAGTAACTATACCACCTGATGATTATCTTGATATGGCGCATCATGACTACGCTAGCCTAGATGATGTAGGGTTTATTAGAAGTTCTGCTGGTGTTTATGGTAAGCGATGTTTTCTTCTGCATGTAAAAAAGCCAGTGGTAGAAATAAAAGTAAATAATTATTTCTGAGTACGGATCCGCAGATAAGAACTGCGTATTGCCATATCTGTGCCCGTATTCGCAATCCTTCACGCTGTGTGCGTTCTGGAGTAAACTTTGATTACGGCTGGCGGGCTCTTGGCGGGCCAGGATGCCGGAACCGAAATGGGAAAAATAATCTTTGAATAAGATATATTTAAATATTTACCATCGAGCAAGCAGATTAGGAGTATATTATTTAGATAAAAATATCTCTAATCTTTGCTTATCAAACGATAACTTTAAATTTTAATATCCAAGAAAGCCTGGGATATCCTCCTCCACATAGAGCACGCCGAAGGCAAAAAACAAGGGGCGAGGCACTCCACTCAAATTCTGATTTTTATACGGCACTTCACAGCAGATATTTCTTTATGTTCGCGCACGTTCGGCTGAAAGGAGAGAGCGATATCCCAATAATTAATACAGCGTTCTTCTGACCACACAATGTTAAAATTGTGACCACACTGCGTTATAGGTAGCTAGCATGATTTACAAACAGTCTAATGCAACAAGGAAGTTCAAAAAGAATTTCTGAATTTTCTTCAATGCAAGTACGCACATATAAATGGATAAGAATGAGATAAAGTACTTGAAATACAGCGATTTTTTACTTTACACGTACCAACCTCGTCCTACCCCCTTTCAGAATTTCTTGTTAAGGTATGAGATCTGAGAACAATAAAATAAGTAAAAAAGCGTTGAGAACAAGCTTGTAATTGTATGGATAAGATCTTTACATGTTTTGCGGGTATTAAATTTCGCGATACAAAATTACTTAATATATTCCTTATTTTAATCATGCTTTTCACCATTAAAAGATCTAAAAACTGTCAATATCATTCACTTCCACGGACGATCTATTTCCCCCCTTCGGTCCTCTAAAGGCTAATCTCCATGCAGCGACTTTTGAGCGAGCAGCCGTCAGCGATTGAGCGCTATTCAATCTCCATGTAGCAAATGTTTTTCGATCAGTTCGAACGTTTTTCGATCACTTTTCGAACGCATTCTGATTGGTTTAGAATATAAACACGTTATAAATCGCTGGCGGTCGCTCAGAAAGTAGAAAGTGTTTCTACTTTCATAGCGGCCGCCAGCGAACAACTCATGTTGCGCAAAAAGTGTAAACAATGAAACTGCGCATGCTCACAACTGATCGCTGACGGCCGCGCGCTCAAAAGTCGCTGCATGGAGATTGGCCTTAATGTTCAGCTTTTAAGTTGAACACAATACTCCAAAACACTCCTCCACAGGTGATGTCTGGCAGTTATATTCAGGCTTGGAGTGTTGTTTTTAGTTAGTAATTAGTTCTTACCCAGTGGAAAAAAACTTGTTCAAAGGCCTCAGTAAAAATGCTAGAACAACAACAACGTCATTGTTTTAGCATCTTTACTGCGGACTTTGAACAAGTTTTTGTCCACTGAGTATTATTGATTTACATTTTTAGCCAATTTTTTTAGTAGCTATGTATTATTACTATTACTAATAACAGTGTTCAAAATAGAGCCAATAATCACTGAAGCTATACTCAATTGTTAATCCAGTGATTATTTTACTCTTATTTCAAACACTACTGAGTCATAATTCTAACTTACGTCCTGGATACCATGCTTCAATCTGATCAGCTGGAAGGATGGCTCTATGAGTTAAAAACACAAAATAGATAACTTATCATAAATTGATTTATTTATATGCAAAGACATACTAAAAATGTATTTCACAAATTATAGTGTGCAATATTTCAACTACTTCTGATGAGGTGGTTTCAAAAGTAATGCTCGAAATATCACGTGTAATTTATAAAATATAATAATAGTATATCGTTATATAAATACTACTCTTTTTTATTTATCATAGCAATAAAAAATTCTGAATTCTGACTCTGAAACAACATTTTTATCATTTCGCATTATCATAAAGCTTATTTAAAGGTTTTGAAATAATAATAGTGAGAGCATTCATAATAGGTATCTAAGTTATCCATAGGATGTAAGTTTGTACCCTGTTTCTTCTGGAGCAACTCCCAATGGATCAACGTAAGTTGAACTCTGCGCATATGATCTTGAAGTTGATAACGTAGCTGTTGGTTTTTCTTCAAATAATTTTGACTCATCTACCCAAACAGCGGCTTCTGTTAGTAAACCAACACGAGGCATATAACCTCTGAATTTCACTAAACTTGCACCCATTCCACCTGATTTTGTAAAAACAATGATATCTCCCATTCCAAGTCCCATACCAGTTCTTGCGTGTATTAAACGTGAACTTTTCCATTCTACCGTGTATGTACAGTTGATGTTACAGATAAACACTCCTGTAATAAAAACAAAGCTTGAATCAATTATTATAAAATTAAAAAAATTTCAATTCAAACATGCTAGCATAAATTCACAATTTCCTGTGCAAAACAAATTCTGTATATGACATCATTATGAATATTCATGTCTTTTCATGAGAGGCATGCAATCATACATGCACACACATGTAAATTGTTTTAGGTGCAATTTTGTATCATTCATTTCACAAATTCTTCCTAAAAATGCCTGTCGGATATTTTACAATTCGTCAATAGGTCCATTACTTAGTTATAACAATTAATTATTTTGTTATATTTGCTAATTTTTCAACTATTACACAATAAAAAGCTGTGGCAATGCCTTGTAGACCAAACCAATACCGTATTTAAAGAATTTTTGACGAAAGTGGTCCGTTCGGAGTAAAAAGTAACCAATTTTGGACCTAATAGAATTAGCGGGTCAGAAGTTATACGGGAATGTCAGGGTTGTGGTACAAAGTACCCCAGGGCAAATAGGGTTAAAGGGAACTCCAGGCAAATTTGTTGAGATTAATTGTTTATCTTAAAGAGCTTCAAAAAGGCTTTCGAAAGCTATTTAAATTTTTGAAATATCTTTTCTCGTTCAAGAAATATTGCTTTTAGCTTCAGTAATGTAAGTTTGTATAACAAACAATTGGACCAAGTTTAAAACTGAAAAAGTGTCTATATCATAAGAAATTAATTGTATCGGCATTTTCCTTTTGAACATTGTAACGTCAGAAAATTCAGCCTAACAAGCATCTTCTAACCAGGGTTGAAAAACTTTAAATGTAAATATCTCAAGGATCCCAGTTAACGATATCAAAGAGTCATAGGCCCTAAGTCCTACTATTTTAACATACTAAAGGAGAGGAATTCCGGATGGTGTGAATAATGATTTCAATATAAATTCAACATTTAATAAAATTTTCAATATTATGCTTCTTGTTTTCCAACATGCCATCTATTCGTAAACTACCTATTTACTTTAAACATTGAATCTAACTATAGTCTCAACGGATATTAATAGTTCTTCCACAATGTGCCACTGATATAAAGTCCCAACAATGCTATACAATGCTATAACAATACCATAACAATTCCATAACCATAAAATAACTATACCATAAACATAACTATAACCACAACCATACCAAAGCCATAACCATGACCAAAGACTATAATCCATAACTAAAAACCATAACCATATTCATAAACCATTTTCGTAAACCATATCCATATAACCATGCCACAACTATAACCATAAACCATAAATTGTAGCAATAAACCTTAACCATAACCATAAACCATAAATATAACCACAAATCATAAACAATAACCATTACCGTAAACTGCAACCATGAACAACAACCATAACCGTAAACCATAACCATGAATCATAACCATAAACTGTAACCATAAACCGTAGCCATAAACCGTAGCCATAAACCATAACCATATTCCATAACCATGACCACAGCCCTAACCAAAAACCATACCCATCAACCATAAACATACTATTACCATCAACCATAACGATCAACCATAGCCATAAACCATAACCCATGAACCAATAATGTAAACTATAACCATAAACTCTAACCATAATCCATAACCATAATCCATAACCCATAACCATAAACTATAACACCATAACTGCAAAAACCATAAACCATGAACTATAAACCAGAACCAGAAACTGCAACCAGAAAACATTCCCAGAAACTAGAAACAATATCCTTAACTATGCCATTTCCATACCATAATCACACAGTACCATAACCATAACGTTATCATAACAATGCCAAAACCCTAACCATAGAAAAACTATAATCATAAACATGACCATAACCATAAACACAAACATAAACCATAAACCATACACCGTAACCATAATTCAGAACCATGAACTGTAATCATAAACCATAACCATGAACCATAACAATAAACAATAACCGTAAACCATAACCATATCCACAAACCATATCCATATAACCATGCCATAACTATAACCATAAACAATAAATTGTAACAATAAACCTTAACCATAACCAAAAACCGTAGCCATAAACCATAAATATAACCACAAATCATAAACGATAACCATAAACTACCATAACCATAAACGTAACCATGAACGACAACCATAAACCATAACCATGAAACACAACCATAAACTATAACTATAAACCGTAGCCATAAACTATAACCATAATTCCATATCCATATCCATAACCATAAACCATACACAATATCAATAACCATACTAAAACTGCAACCATGACCACAATTACAAACCTAATCATAAACCATACCCATAAACTATAATCATAATCCATAACCATCAACCATAACCATAAACCAATAATGTACAGTAAACCATAACCGTAAACCATAACCGTAAACCATAACCATAATCCATAACCCATAACCATAAACTGTAACATCATAACTGCAAACCATAACCATAAACCATAAACATAAACCATAAAATATAAACCATAACCAGATACTGTAACTAGAAACAGAAACCAGAAACCAGAAACAATATCCATAACCATAACCATACCATAATCACACAGTAACCATAACGTTATCATAACAATACCAAAACCATAACTGTACAAAAACTATAATCATAACCATGATCATAACCATAAACACATACAAAATATAAACCTACACCGTAACCTAATTCAGAACCAGAAACCGTAAAACCACGAACCATAACAATAAAAAATAATCGTAAACCAGAACTGCAAGTCATAACTATAAAGTAAAACCAAATAACGATGAGCAATAACCATAACCATAAACCGTAACCATAAACTGTAACCATAGCCATAAACCATAACCATTTCCATATAACCATGTCATAACTATAAATTATACCAATAAACCTTGACCATAACCATAAACCGTAACCATAAATATAACCACAAATCATGAACCATAACCATAAACTGAAACCATGAACTATAAACACAAACCACAACCATAAACCATAACCATGACCTACAACCATGAACCATAACTATAAACCATAAACTGTAACCATAAACCATACACAATGTACATAGCCATACCGTAATCATAACCATACCATAACTATGCCAACCATAACCATACTAAAACTATAACTATAACCATAACCACAACCCGAACAATAAACCATAATCCATAATCCATAATCCATAACCATAAACCATAACCATAGCCATAAACCATAGCCATAAACCATAGCCATAAACCATAGCCATAAACCATAGCCATAAACCATAGCCATAAACCATAACCATAAACTACAAGCATAATTAATTGATTAATCAGTAACCACAAGAAAGGTTTGCAATGCTCGTCTTCAGCAGACGTCATGGTGTTATAAGCTTTGCTTGTATAAATGATAATGATATAAGGATGCAAAGCTAGGAAAATCAATGTTATGTTATGCATTTTATGTATAAACATGGGGACACTTTGTTTCTCTATAATTTTCGAAGTGTCTTCGTTATTTCATGTCAGGGAACAGACTATTCCTGCCGGCGCGTGACGTTTTTTCAACGTAAAACAGACGTTGTTTTGACTTCAGATCAGAACATCAAAATAACGTCTTTTGTACGTTGAAAAGGCGTCACATGCCGGCAGGGATATTATGTTGTAGCCATGCAGCGTTGCCATCAAGAGCTCGCTTTCTCAACAGTACAGTTTAGCATGTTCATTCTGGCTAGAAACCCAAGCAGCGTTGCCATCAAGAACTCGCTTTCTCAGCAGTACAGTTTAGTATGTTCATTCTGGCTAGAAACTTTCCCAGTCTTTTGATCTGAGAAAAATATAATATAACGGCCTCCTAACATGCCGTTAAATTTAAAAATTTTCAGGGGCTTACAACGCCCCCCAGACATATAATACCCCAGAAATGTATCATTTTTGTTTTAATTTATCTCCATCAATTTATCCTTAGCCTACAATTTCGACCTTTCGTTTTTAAAATTAGCTTCTAAATGAGCTTCTGAATAATAGAAACAAAAAGATAAAACCTTATTTAAATCAAACAAAGAACTTTTGAGAAAACAGAAACCAGATACTTAAAATAAGTCTTTTATTGTAAATAGAGATGGAATTTATGCAATCGAGTAATTTTTTTGTTGTCTATTAGCAATCACCGGCCTCCGGCCCTGGCCCTCAGCCCCAATAAAAATCAGTTTTTCTAACAAAACATTGTTCCAAGTTATTGCCACCGATGTGAAGCAATAAGATTTAAAGTTTGAAGATAAATGAACCAGATCTTTATTGTGTTTTTTAAGAGAAAATGATTTAAAATATGACTTTCATCTAAATTGGGGGCCGGTATTATTTACGTATAAATCTAAAAATTATTTTCCATTGACGTAGCTTAGCTATGCTATCCCTTTATCTCTGATATAAATAATACACAACATAGGCTAATTAAGAGTCGAACGTTATGAGTTATTTATTATTTACTTGACAAAATACAGACAAAATAAACCGTTGAAGCAACATTACAAATCCTGATAAAAGATCTCTAACATTTTGGCAATTCGCAGTTGGCCACTAGTTTTCCATCCCCACGGACGTAACACTTTGCAAGAAGCACTGCTCTTATCCCTTTCTTCCCCTATTCTCCAGTTTGGGGAAACTCCCCAGGATTACTTACTTAAACCGCTGTGATACTCATAATCACATTTCAACACGGAATGTCTTTTAAATTGCTTCAAAATACCGCCCGCTTTTAAATTACTTGAAAATTACCGCACACATCAACATTATAAGTAATTCTTGGGTACTGAAATAAAATGGTCAATATAAAATTTTAGTAGGCCAAGGGGCCGTGTGCCGAGAGCCGGTAATTTCTGATAGAAGATTTTTCTGGAAAATAAAAAAATGCTGATGTAAGAGTAGCAGGTTAATGTAAAGAGAAACATAATATAGATAGTGTTAGACAAAAAAAGAGATTAGGTGATTTTAAAGATTTGTGCAGCGGCTAACATACAACGAACAGAAGGTAACTTTCTTTTAAACAAACTGGCATTACTAAAGCTGGATGATCATATCAATAGTCGAAGTAACAGTAAAATAATCATTGTGGAGTAAGAATCTTTAGCATAGCTAGGCTTTGGAGCCCGAATCTATCATCAAAATAGACTCTTTATTATTATTTCGATCAGTGCATACTAAAGAGAAGATATAAGTATAAATGTCTTAACACAACATAATCCTACTATTCCAGTGAACAAAAACTTGTTCAAAGTCTGCAGTAAAGATAACAACGTTGAATACGTTGTTCTATTATCTCTACTGCTGACTTTGAACAAGTTTTTGGGATCTATCTTTATCATAACAAAATTTAGTCAAACGAATTACAAAGCTGGAAGCTATGTTAAAAAGCTCTCAACCACAGTGGTTTTATGTTATCACTCAACCATAGTGGTTATGAGCACTCATCAGCCTTATTTTAACCCTATTCAGGATGGGAGGGGGGCACAAAGTACCGCCTCCCCCATATCCTACTTTCATTCATAACTTCTGAACAAGTGGCTATTACAGCTTGAAATTGTGGGACTTCCTATACTTTATCTAGGATTATTTTCAAAATAATTTTTTTGTTAACTAGGGATAATTTTTCCTTAGTAACATAACCAAATTTTTGGCAGGTGGTAAAAACATTCTAACAAAATTTGGTGACCACAATATTTGGCATCTAAATTTTTCTTTTACACCACCTGTTTGGCCCTGACGACGTCATCATAAGTAATGACGTCATCGAAAAATAATTATGCTAAAGTGTTTTTTATGTGTTGAACTTTCTGGAAAGTTTTAACATTATAGCATGTTCCCATCTAGAGTTGTGGAGATGGGGGGGGGGGGCACCCTGAATAGGGTTAACCATGTGTATTCAAGTTTAATTTCTTTAAAAATCTAGTTTTTAATATAATTTTGTCTATCAAATGATTCACAAATTTAACCATTTCTTATAGGTATTAAATTATGAGCACCGAGGAGATAGAACTATACCATTACACCAATAAAGATGGTGCCAAAGCTATAAAAAAGAGTGGTTTTCTTATGCAATCAGGTATTGATCCTAATAACGATGCTAGATATGGGAAAGGTGTTTATTTTACAGGTATATCTCCAGAAACTTACATAGATACAGAGAAGTATAGAACAAGGAAGAAGGGAATAAATTATGCAAAAGCAATGCTTGCTATAAATAATTTTGATGATGGAAAAAAGCATGTGGTGCAACAGATCCGCAGTGGAAAGATCGACTATTGTATTGAGGTAACTTTCGATCTTGAAGATGAGAAATTAAAGGAAATCACTGAGAGCGATAGAAATATTTGGTTGTATGAAGATGATGTTATCTTAAAATATTACGATCATGGTATTAATAAATTTGAGGACTGTCTTGATCCAGATTATTTCCTTGATTATTTTGAGGGAGATGCTGTCAAAGTCTTTAGCCAATCGTAGGCCTATTATGATGCATTTATTATCAGTAGTCAACTTAAGAGCATTATAAACCCAGTGGAGGAGTGATGGTTGAGCATAGCTTCAGGCTATAAAGCTTAAGCTCAAAACCCCCTCCTCCACAGCAATTATTTTGACTACTGTTCATTATGAAATTATTTGTTGCACTTAACTATGTATCAATGTTGAAATAAGAGTAAATAATCAATGCAGAGGAGCAATTTTTGAGCATAGCTTCAGGCTGAAAAACCACAGCTCTGCAGCAATTATCTGTGCTTATTTCAACCACTGACTATGTACTTTTACAATGATAAGATCAATTACAATGATTCTATTGTCTTTTAAGTTGTCTTTTAAGTTTTCACCTAGTAAGGTAAATTAAAGTCACATAATCACTCTAGTTTGGTCAAAATTCAAAATAAATAAATAAAAGCTTGTAATATCAGTAACACATTCTGAAAATTTCATTCTTTAAAGACAACTATTAGTGGATGATTACATAAAGTTGCAGCTAATTTTTGATAAAATAATCGCTTATTTGGCCCACTTCCTGTTATTTATGAAAGCTGAAATTTTCAGGGTGTGATCAGCAATTGCCAATAGTGAACTTATTTTGACAAAATAGGGTGAAGTGGTGATTATGCGACTTTAACGCTACTAAAGTAATGAAACACTATCATATTTCACTTTGTGGATGACAGTCTATTTTCGGAAAATTTAATTTAAATAATACACCAAAAAAGTTAACCATTTATTTTAATGTGAAATTCAAAAGAAGCAAACTCACTGCTCAATATTGCTTAAGAGAATCTTATTTCTTTATAATGGTAATAAGAAATTCCTGGGAAAATAACCTCTGACATGTGACATGGTTAATATTGCGTTGGATAAAAAACATAGTTGAAATAAGCTTAAGTAGAATAATCCCAGCCGGCAAAAACCTGTTCAAAGTCAGCAAAATAACGTTACAACAACGTTCTCACCGGCGGAGGAGAAATAAATCGTTTTTGATTGGCTTCTTTTCGGAGAACGAAGGCAATTAATTATAATATTATTGATTCAGCAGTGGTCAAAATAAGAGCAAATAATCATTGTGGGGGAGGGATTTTTAAGCATAGCTTCAGGCTTTGTAGCCTGAACTTATGCTCAAAAGTCCCTCCTCCAAAATGATTATTTTCTCTTATTTTTCGACAACTGTTCAGAACACTTCATCAAAGAAACCATTAAATTTTTCACCATTTTCATGTTCTATTATCCTTTTCAAATACCTCTCAATCATTATTCTACATTGTATGAAGGAAATTATCATTTTTTGCAAATTATTCCCATTAATACTCAGTATGAAACAAATAGAAGCCCACCAACTTACATATGCACCCCAGTGGGCAAAAAATTGTTCAAAGTCCACAGTAAAGACACCAGAACAACGTCCTGGGATTGTAGGATCATTATATATAATTATGGTATGTATAAAATATTTTAAAATGTGTCTTTGATACAAACATCAACTTCATGAACAATGAAGTCAGTCATCGCCATATTGCCTTTTCATTAAAACTGACATTAACATTAAAATATCTCAGACATGCCAGTCACTACTCTACTCTGCAATATTAAATAAGGGATAGGGGTGGAAATACTTCCAAATTTATTAAGCAGGTTAGTTGGAACAAGTAGAGGGGGGAGGGGGGGATGGAAAATAAACACTTGTAATTTACTATCGCTATTCCATGGTTTTTGTAACAGGTAATTAATTGGTTAGGGACCAGTCAATTAGGTGATTTAGGTGATTTATTCTAACTTATCACTAACGTTATTTTTAACGTGCATTTTCGCTCTTTTTAGCGAGTTTACTGTTATATGTTGTTATTGTTGATTTCCTAAAAGCTAATAACAGGGGAGGGGAGGGGGGGGAATAGAGTAATACATTAGGCCTAAAAACACAGCAAGAGCGTGAACGATATTTTGGTTCTTTTTCAGACAAGAAACGTCCCAAAGAAATAAAATGTTTAAAAAGATTATCCTCATCTCATGTAGTTAATTAATCCTAAGTTGACCAAACCAAACCAAAACAATTTTGTGTGTTCTTCCAAAATATTGCTTTGAATGTCAAATCCTGTCATTAATAGGACACAATGTGCTAAGTGGGACAGTGGTTGAAATAAGAGTAAATAAACCCTGTAGAGGAGGGATTTTTGAACATACAGTGATTATTTACTCTTATTTCGACCACTGTAATGTATTAAAATATTAAGAGTAGGCAGGATTCCAGTGGGCAAAGACTTGTTGACATTGAACATGCTGACTTTGAACATGCTAGAAACCTACAAACCTAAATCATAACCAAACCATAAACGCATTATCTATTCTGTAGTTCTGTATTTTACAGCACAAGGAACTTGGTTACAACTTCATGTATTTTCCCACATTTTTCTGACTATTGGACATAATCTGAAGCACAGCTAGGTTGACAAGCCAAAAAAGAACACAGCCAGAATCAATGTATTTGTTGTTATCGCACAAAGTCCAATAATAATAACATATTTCTTAGAAAAAAACAAGACAAACCTAAAAATAAAATCTTATGTAAGAAGCAAATGATAATACTAAAATATTTTGTTGTTCCTATACATGCCAGTGGTCAAAATAAGAGATAATCACTGCAGAGGAGTGACATTTGAGCATAACTTCAGGCTAAGCCTACAGCTATGCTATAAAGTTACTCCTCCACAGTGATTATTGCTCTTATTTCAGACACTGCACTTTTACAATTTTTGTTTTAATTTATGTCTATGAATTTATCCCGATCTCAAAAATAAAACTAGCTTCTAATTGAGCTTCTGAATAAAAGAAACCAAAAGATAGAACATATTTAAATCAAACAAAAAACTTTTGAGAAACCTTATTTAAATCAAACAAACAACTTCTGAGAAACCAGGAAACAATACTTAATGACATCATTATAATCTATCATGAGGATAACAAAGAGGATGAAAAAATATTATATTATATATATTATTAAAGCGATAGTAGGAAGAGTAGCAGGTTAATGTAAAGAGAAACGTAATATAGACAGTTAGATAGGCAAAGAGATTACAGGATTTTATAGCTTCATACAGCGGTTAATACTTATTTCTACGTACAACTAACAGAAGGTAACTTTCTTTTAAACAAACTGGCAATACTAAAGCTGGATGATCATACCAGTAGTCAAAGTAACAGTAAAATAATCATTGTGGAGTGAGAATGTTTTAGCATAGCTAGGCTTTGGAGCCTGAATCTATCGTCAAATAGATTCTTTATTATTACTTCGACTAGTGCATACTAAGGAGAAGATATAAATATAATTGTCTTGACACAACATAATCCTTCTGTTCCAGTGAATAAAAACTCGTTCAAAGTCTGCAGTTAAGATGCTAGAACAACGTTGAAGACATCGTTCTAGCGATTTTACTGCTGACTTTGAACAAGTTTCTACCCATTGGGATATATCTTCATACATTCCAACCCTCCCAATCTTCCCGGGAGACTCCCGATATTACAAGTATGGCTCCGATCTCCCAATAAAACAAATAATCTCCCTATATCAAGAAAAAATGGAGAAAAATAAATATGTTCTTTGAAAAACGTTTCTTCCAGGTCAAAGTGATACTGAAACGAAGCATGTAGCCACTAAAAAAGTGTAACTCCCAATATTGGATACTCCAAGTTGGAATGTCTGCTTTATTATAACCAAATTTAGTCAAATGGGCTACAAAGCCTAAAGTTATGTTAAAAACACAGTTTTATGTTTGCACTCAACCATAGTAGTTATTTTAACCACTCATCAGTCTTATTTTAACTACGTTTAGTTGGGTTCAATTTATTTTAAAATGTAGTTTTTGATAAAACAAAAAAAGCTATAGACTGTTGCTAAATCGAATGATTCGCAAATTTAACAAATTCTTATAGGTATTAAATTATGGACACCGAGGAGATAGTACTATATCATTACACCAATAAAGATGGTGCCAAAGCTATAAAAAAGAGTGGTTATCTTATGCAATCAGGTATTGATCCTAGTAACGATGCTGTATATGGCCAAGGAGTATATTTTACAGGTATATCTCCAGAAACTTACATAGATAAAGAGAAGCATAGAACAAGAAAG
>JAULBZ010002327.1:1780-19040 GCA_032360805.1 Neoturris breviconis | reverse complement strand
TTTTTGAGTAGAGTGTTCAGCTTTTAAGCTGAACACTATACTCAAAAAACACTCCTCCACAGGTGATGTCCTGCGGTTATCTTCAGGCTAGCAGTGATTATTTTCTCATATTTTAAACATGGTATCTTTCTTCTCCTAGGAAAACCAGACCTTGCTCGGAAATGCAAAAGAACTGGAGGTTATAACTACCAAACTTGAAGAAATAGGGGTATGATATGTTTTCATTTTGAAATAGTAATGCAAGGTTTAAACCTGGGGGGGGGGGGGGGGGCCGGGGGAGGGGATGGGGGTTTGGTCCCACTACGATAATTTTATGTGATAATTTTTTTTGTATTAGTCTGATTGACCTGAAATTTGACTTTTCCTAAAACTTATAACGAGGTCATTTAAAAATATATATATAAAAATGGCACCTGTTGCCATGGTAACCACTTTGTCAACAGATGGTATTTGGTAAAAAGTATATATATATATATACCATAGTATAAGAAAAAAGAATTGAAGCTTTACTACTCTGAGTTTCACGTTTATTTTACGATCATCAGGTAAAATACTACTTCTTTCACTTTACAACGAATTTTTAGTCATTAGAATTGTAATTAGCTAACATAAGGTAAGGTAATCGATCATTTACGGGGTAGAAAAAATAATCAGTTATTAGTACCAGTAACGTAAGAACTAACTAACTAAGAAATAAGTTAGATTGAGGAACCCATGTCAACAAAAAAATATTTTGCACCAAAATGTTCGGATTAGATTGAAGTGTCACCTGACCCTAAAAAACCCAGCCCTAAGAGAGTTAAAATAACTGTGGAGGAGAGATTTTCAGAATATTTTTAGCTAATTTGGCTGAAAATATTCTCTCCACAAGTTATTTTAAAACTATACACATAAAACGCTCCTCCACAGGTGATATCCGGCAGTTATTTTAAGGCTTGAAAGGTTTTAACAAGCATTCTCCATGCAATCTTCATACAGTACTTACTGGTAGAAATTAAATGTAATAATTTGCGTTTCTTATAGCCTGAGATGGAAAGATATGCAACATCTATAGCCAAACGCGAGAAAGAAATAGAGAAACTTCAACTACAAAAGAATGTTGTTGATGATGAGGTAAAAATAAAATTGCACTTCAAAGCAACAAAATGAAAAATCCGCTTGGATACTCTCTGTTTAGTATATGTGTAAAATTAAAGTTGTTGGAATACTATAAGTCACCTAAGTTTCTACATGTATTTGCTGTGATAATACGAACATAATTTGTACCATAATAAAAGGACTATTCTTTATTCATTTTCTTTAATGAAATAGCAGCTCATGACCCATATTGATAAACGAAAAGAACTGTATGAAAAGCAATCTATAATTTTGTAGTATTTGAATTTGGCAATGTTGGCATGCTTTTACTTTGCAGGTGTTTAACGAAAATAACTGTATGAAAAGCAATCTATAATTTTGTAGTATTTGAATTTGACAATGTTGGTATGCTTTTACTTTGCAGGTGTTTGGCCCTTTTTGTGAGCAAATTGGAGTGGATAATATAAGGCAGTATGAAGAAAAGCAACTTGTTGCTCAACAAGAAAAAACACAGAAAAGATTAGAATTCCAAAAACAAGAAGGGCGATTACAAAGTCAAGTGAGTTTACATTCTTTCTTTTAAGCAAAGCTCCAGGCTTTGTAACCTGAAAGTATGCTTAAAAACCACTCCCTTACAGTGATTATTTCCTCTTTTTTCGACCACCACTGACACTCATACCAAAAGTGCTTATGGACTTAAAGAACTCAACTCAAATTGACTTGCTTTCATCTTCCAAATTTTTGAGCTGTGTAGGTCGTAGAATTGTACGTAATGCAAAAGAAAATAATCTTATTTCACATCACAAACTTTCTAATCTATTATCCTTAAGTAAAGTGGTAAAAGAGAGCTTCAGAAGAAACATTGTTGCCATAAATTGTACTGAATACAAATTTTGTCGTTCATATTGTCCTATGACTTATTAAAGATATATTTAGTCTACTAGACTAAAACTAAATGTTCTTTGCTTGGTTACTTAGGTTTAAAATAACTGCTGGTTATCACTGTGAAGGAGAGAGAATATCTTAAGCCAAATTGGCTGATATTCTTAAATATCTTTTCTTCACAGCAGTTATATTACGGTCTGAACATCAATATGAGTGCTTCAGATATTGCTCACAGATCGACACAAGTACTTACCAATTATAAATAAGATGTAACCATAACTAATCGAGTAACCGAAGACTTCTTAATTACAACCGAGTGACACAATAAATCATAGAAATCTTCTAAATTCTTACTATGGAAATCATTTGGAAAAGGAAAAAAAACGTTACTCCGGCTCTTATAGAAGAATATTGATAAGTATATGGTTGCTCATATGTAGCAAAATTTAAGGATCCACATTAATATCATATTAATAATCATTTTGGTTCACACTGTTATGTTATATATGCTCACTTGCTCATATATCATGTGTACATTCATCACTGTTATGATGTTTATATGATACATGTTGTGTATGGATGTTACAGGCATGATACATGTTTTCATATACATTAATACATATTGTGTATGTGAACATAAAGCTCATTATGGCCCTCAAAAACGATATATGTTGCCATATAAATTAATTTATATATTGCATATGTGAACATTTATTATGCCATATTCACTACTTTTGACTGAATACAGCAAAATAACTGACTGAAATAGGAGGCCATATTAGGTCAGTTCCTATTGGTGCACATACTAAAACAAGCTGACGTCTTTTCCCTCTGCAATATCATCATGTCTAAGTCAATTTCGAAGGTCAATGCAATGGTTTTCCTCCAAGAAAGTGGCGAGAAATAACAGATCGCAGTATACATATTTGTATTAACTTTTCAGTAAAGGCGCATTAATTACTAAAAGCCATTTTCTACTTCAGAAAATTTTCAGCGGAACGGAAAATGTGCATGCGTCGAAAGAAATTACAGACATCACACGAAGAAATTACAGACATCCTGTCGCGTAACTTACCATCTATTAAGGCATTTCATGTTAATGAATTCTCACATCAATGTACATAAAAAGCTTCAGAAGAAAACAGAGATGTAGAAGAATTAAACATAGTCTGTGGAAGAGGCTACAAAGAAATGGAAGACCTGTAAAGTAGCCATATTTCAAGCTTAGCACTTTGTTGCAGACCAGAAGTGTTTTTTTCATTACTATTTCAACCAGTTTGCTTATGAACTTAATAAGTCCCCCTATTGGATCGTTGGAATTTATAAATAAGCACCCAGTGTGCTTATTCAAATATATATATATGGTGTGTGTTAAAAATGGTTGTGAGCTTTATGTTATAGAAATACAGAAAAAAGATAATAAAAACATACAATACAATCTGGGAACGCCAACTGTCCCCATAATTACCATAATTGCACATTGCTGCTACGTTAATGAGGTCATTGCTCTTTCATTGTATTATTTTGTTGCTAGTCATGTAATAATTAAATGTAAATCGAGCTACTGCATGTGCTTGGCAACAGTTTTATTTTACCGCACATAACGATCCGGAAATATAGAAAGTTAAAAAACATCAAATACCGACCAGATTTTTTTAAAAAGATATTTCATTGGCCTTATATGAGAATTTTACTGAAATTAAGAAACATTATTATGATAAGAAGTGTTACCAACACACCATATGGCATGACTTTCCATGTAAACCTGAATTTACGACATTACAGTGCCCGTATTATGATACATATGTAACAAACAGTATGTAGATCATTCTGTGTAAGCATTGGTGTGTTACAGATCATATATAACTCATTGAATTTCACTACGTATGCGCAACCATAGAACTAAAACGTGGCTCTGTTATGGTCATAATGTTAAGCTGAGCTACGGTGTTTGTATTTTCATTTTATTTTCACCCATTTTGTTCTTTTTAGCTTGATTATGTAAAATCGCACGACCATAATGATCAGTTAAAAAAATTAGAACGGAGTCTGAAGAAATATGAAGATGAAATAGAAAAGCTTAAAGCACAGGAAAAACAGCAGTTACAAGTGAGTAATCCAATTGAGAACAAATAAGCTCTGTGGAGAAGTGAGTTTTTTTAAACAAAAACCTCTTCCCCAATGATTTTTTATCTGCTCTTATATCAAGCATTGAAGTTTTAGGTAAAGATTTCATTGCACGGTTATCAGTAGTCCAAATAAGAGCAAATATTCTTAGTGGAGGAGTGCTTTTTGAGCATAGATTCAGGCTAGCTATGCTCGAAAATCCCTTCTGCACAGTGAGTATTTCGGCTATTTCAACCACTGATTATCATGTGTTGTCTGCATAGTTAGCAGACAATACCCTATTATTCGAAATAAGAGTAAATAATCACTGTGGAGGAGTGATTTTTGAGCATAACTTCAGACTTGAAGCTTGAACCCATGCTCGAATATTCTTCTTCCATAATGATTATTTACTTTACTCTTAGTTTTACCATTATATACTACCCATCTGCAAGTTATTTGCAAGAATTCAACAAAGCATTTAACGAGGCACACTTAAACATAACATTGGCTTTTAGGAAATTAATGAAGATACGGACAAACTTGAAATCTCTCGTTTGGAAGTTGCAGCTGCAAAAGATGATTTGATTAAGAAGGTATTATTAACAAGCCTTAAAATAACAGCTGGACATCACCCGTGGATGAGTTTTTTAGTATGTAGTTTTCAAAAACACCCCTCCACAGGTGAAATCCGACAGTTATTTTATGGCTTGTATTGAGTATTATTATCAAATTATGTTATCCGTTACTAATTAATATTAATTGATTAATTAATTATCAATATCAATGTTATCAACAACATCTGAAATGTCGAAAAATATATGAAATCGTAAGACTGGAAATGTTATTTTGTCTGTCTTGGATTGTAACTAGACAATGGATGATATAAGAATAGCTTGAACATAGCTTCAGATAGTGATTATTTTCTCTTGACTGCTGCCAGAAAACAGTTTATAGTATAAGGTTGTTCATTTTGCAATTACCTTCTTATCTGTTATATGTTGTTTTAGGATGGTGAAATAAAAGAAATTAAGAAAAAGATAACAAACTTAGTCAAAGATGAAAGCACTTTACAGAAGAAAATATCATCCAAGGTTCCCTTTTATCTGTTTTAATCTTTTTGGGAATATTTCTGTATGCATCTTGCAGTGTTTTCTCTCTATTGGTATCTACAATCAAAGTTATAAATTATGGCAAATTTTGAAGAATAATGTACACCACTAGCGAAACATAACCGCAGAAAACAACTACAGGAAGTCTAAAAGAGATTTATCTCAGAGATTTATCGGGTCCACTTTATCTTAGGTCTTTTTGTAAACTTGACAAATTATGTTCCTTCTAGCAGCCCAATGCCCAGGCTCTTAGAACAAATTCGAATTTTTGTTCTGCTCATAATTCTAATAAAAATTCAAGGCTTATTGTCAAAATTAAAATTCCGAATTTTTGCATGAATTTCCCTTCTTGCTAAATATTTATGACCATGATTGTAGTATTTAATATCATTGTACTGTATTCAGTGGTCATATAAGATCAATTAATTACTGTGGAAGAGAGGGATTATTCACACTTATTTCAACCACTCCTCTTTAAGCTTGAAACTGCTTTACTTTTTGTGTCACTTAAAAAATCTGGAAAGATTTCAAACAAAGTTATTCCAGAAAGGTTCTTTAGAAAGCAGAAACACTATAGATTAAGGGGTTAGGGTAATCTGTCTGGAGTTCACCAAATAACGTAATAACAAGGCATATTTTCCAAAAAGTGTGGCACTTATTCGGAAAAGCGGTACTTAATCGGACATTTACGGTATACTAGAAGTGATAAAGTTTCTAGACTTCAGCGTTTACACAAGAAAAGTTATTTTTTAAAATTTGGTAGCATGGCGAATCCGCCCCTCCCTCCCCCCTCCCCTCCTAAGCCAAATATGGTTAACACTGCATCAGGAATACCGCTATTAGGGTAAAGCAGAGTTTCATTAGATTTGCTGCATTATCTCAAACTGAAATGTAACTGGTATGGGTAGATTCAAGCTATTCTTTATCTGTTTTGGATGTGATAAATAAATTAGTGAATGATTGAATACATAAATAAGTTCTCTTAATGGAAAAACAATTTATATTCCTTAGGATAGGCAATCAGAAGAAAAGAAAGGTGACAGACTAAGTTTGTTGAAGAATTGTAAGGTACTGATTATTCTTTCGAATTACATGAAGCCATAATGCATTTCCAAAAGAATAAAATTAATGTATAATGTTTGTGGACTTTATAACTTGAAAAGAGATCAATCCAACTGGACTAGTCTGTTACGTAATATTCAATAATTGTTAGTGATTATTTTTTTGGTGTGGCAGGTAGTTTTTTTAGATTTGTAAATGAAATACTTAAGCCTGATCCCCACCAGAGCGATAATGCGACAAAAATCTTGGTGAAGAATCTTTCTTCTAGTGGGAACGGAAGGCGATAGAATTTATAAATTCTTTCCATAAATTTTTAGGCAACAAACGATTAATATCGAAAAGTTGATATTTATCGCTTTGCTCATCACCTATAAATTGAACGATCAAAGAAATGCTGCTAATGATCAAAGAAATTAATACCGCTTCACGTTCGATTCTTAAGTTTTTATGTTCAATAGAGCTGTTTCTTCGTTGAATGTACGAAGAACAAATTGCACCTAAAATGATTTTCTCTTTCAGACAAGCGTAACTCTCTGACCATGTGATTGTGCACTCTCTGTTCCCGAAACAAAAATCTTCTTTCCCTTACGTTGTTTTAAACCTTTTTCTAAATTTTCTAATTTTAATTGTAAAGTACCATCTCTGTTATCTGCTATACTTTAAAATATGTTAACAAAATTAAGCAAAGAATATTAAAATAAGCGAATATGTAAATGATGGTGGGAACGGGTGTGCGAAAAATAGACGATAAAAAGAACAGACAAAATAGATTCTTTACCAAAACGTTTATTGCGTTAATGCTCTGGTTGTAATCAAGCATTAATGGAAATTCTCTATCCATCATCTGGAATTTCTTTTAGCAAAATAACATAAAAAGCTCAACACTGACTATTGACTCGTTTAGATGGATGACGTCAAACTGCCCTTGAAGAAAGGTTCACTTAATGATATAGAAGCTGGTACAACGTCTGCGTCTAGCCAAGCTGATGAAGATATGGAAGTTGATAGTAGCAGCCAGGTAAACTTTTGTCTAATTCTGTGCATTATATGCCAACTCTTCTAACTTCATCTGAAAAGGGACCAAGCCTCTAAAATGTGGAATTAAAAAATGTGGATTTGCCCTGAATTCGCATTCTTTAGTTCCATATGTTGCAAGATTTTCAAGAGATTTACATTCTTAAATTACGCATTTTTCAAGATTTTCAAGTGCTTTGCATGATTTGTTTATTTACATTACGAAAAACGGTATACTTATTTTTTTTAGAGGAATTAAGTACCAAAAAAATCTGTTTTAATTACTGATTCGCAATCTTTAATTCCGCAAAACCAAGAAAAATTGCTCATTCACATTCTTCATTTCTGCAAAATGTGCAATTTTTGAGGTGCGATTTGCACTTTTTAATTCCGCATTTTGTTCCCTTAAGGTATGTTATATAGGTCTATAACGAGGCTACAAAAATGCTTTTTGCAACAAATATGAAATGTTGAACAGTTGTTTTAACCCTATAAGACCCGGGCTTTTGGGAGGTCTAATAACCCGTGGGGGGGAAGGGGGGTACAATGTACCACAACCCAATAACTTTCGAACTACTGCTCCGTTTTACTTGAAACTTGTTCACAATACACCCCAGGCTCTCCACTATCCGAAAATGTAATAAAAATTTGCATACGTCATCATTTCATGCAGAATATGAGTATCCATTCGCATTCCATCTGACTTAAAAGGCGAAAATGGAAATTTAGCTGGAACAATTAATTATATCGTTATTTTTGCTAATTATGAATGTTTTATTAACTATTACACAATAAAAAGTCTCGTAGACCAAAATAATACCGAATTTAATCAAAATTTATTTTGAAATTTTCCGGTCCCGAAGGCCAAAAGTGGTCCTGAGTCCGTTTAGAGAAAATTTTTTGAAAAAATTTTCTTGGAAAATTTTTCAAATACAATAAGGTAAGGTAATAAAGTCAACAAATTTGGGCTTAAAACGATAAGTGGATCAGAAGTTGTACGGAAATTTCGGGTTTTTTGGTACAAAGTACCCCTCCCCCCAGGGTAAATAGGGTTAAAACATGTACTGAGAAATTTGGACGGAAAAAACAATTGTTACTTATACTTTTAGTCTACAAGAATTACAATAAATGATGGTATCGTAGTCAATTATAATGGCTTGAGTAAGGAAGCTAAGAGTCTTGGTGATGACGAAGACAAAAAGGATGAGAGAATGAAAGATCTAGCATCTAATGTTAACAAGCTCAGTAATACCTTATCACGGATTGCTGCACCCAATATGAAAGCTTTTAATAAGTAAGACTCGATCATCTTTTAATTGCAGTGGTTGAAATAAGAGCAAATAATCACGATGGAGGAGGGATTTTGGGTCACTTCTTCACAGTGACTATTTGTTCTCGTTTCAACCATGGAACTTTATGACAGCCCGTCAGTTGTACCTGGACAAGAAGTCAGTCTTTTAAAAAATTGATATTGCTGTCCTTGCGTGATTGCATTGATAAAATTGTTTTCTAGTAAATTTTAGCGATGTGGAGGAGGTTTTCTTCGAATATGGTAAAAAACACTTCTCAGGTGATCTGACAGTTATTTTGAGACTTTGAGTGAAGGTGTACCATTGTAATGAATTATATCCAAACGATATGTTAATAAAGTAAGATTCAAAGCTGAAAACTGCACTAAAAAACACTCCTCTTCTGCAGTTGATATTCAACTGTTATGAGATTTTATATATAGACTGTGATATATTCGTATGTGTAATAAGTCTAAATCTAAAAACCAGGAAAAATCAGATATCATATGTACTAACGCAAGCAGTTGTGTTAGTAGTCACTGGATGGATATGTTAAATAGAGTTACCTCACATGACATAAGGATTGCAGTGTTCAAGGAGGAAATTGTCACTGCAAAGGAGTGATTTTTGAGCATAGCTTCAGGCTAGAATACTTAAAGCTATGCTCAAAAGTGATTATTTACCCTTATTTCGAGTTAACTTGGTAGAATGTGTCTCACCACAATAGCCTAGTTCAGTTCCAACCACCATCGAGATGATATTCGAACTTTAAGGCTTATTGACAAAGTATATCTGCAACCATTATCTACTAGCTATATAATGGCTATATTAACAATTGAACAGTACTGCTTAATAAGATTGGCTCAAATAGCTCTCCTTCACTGTGGTTTATTTGCACTTACTTCACTGGGACATCAGCCATAAATGTTGATTTTCCCTATGCAAAAGATTTGCTGCGAAAGCTAAACAGACATGCCACTCTTCCTGCCTGGGCCTGAATTCCTGCTCCTGAGTGTAATTTGGGTCTACTTTTCCTGCCTGGGAATGTGCTGAAGTACCAAAATACCATCATTTAGCTGTGTTTTCAGGTCTATCATATAATTGCGAGTGGCATGCCTGGCTAAAAGAAGACATAACATTGATAGAAATTGATATATCACAGGATTAATGAATAGGAAGTATCCTAGAAATCATCAATCATCATCATATTAATTTGTCAAAATATAAGTGTATGCATCGTATGTAATTTTTTAGACTCGATGATGTTCAAAACCGTTTGAAAGAAACAAGTGATGAATTTGAAACTACTCGTAAGAAAGCAAGAAAAGCGAAAATAGATTATGAAACAATACAAAAACAAAGGTAAATATTACGAGACATCACCTGTGGAGGAGTGTTTTTACGATACTAAAAAACACTTCTTCACAGGTATTGTCTGGCAGTTATATTCAGACTTGTTGAATGCAAAATACGCTTAAGGTTGATTTCCATTAGGTGGAAAATCCTGCGCGGAAGCCAATAGAAAACATTCCATTGGTGGAAATTGATTTCAATTTCAATGGAATTTATTTTGGCTTTCGCATGAAATTTTCCGCCTAATTGAAGCGCCAACCTTTACATTATATTTGTTGCTACAAATCAACCTTTGCGTGCCGTATTTCCTCTTATTGGAGGGGCCACTTATTAAATACTTTCAAAATGATATACAAAAACACTCGGGAGTAATATAAAGAAAATCACGATGGTTCCAATAAACTAGATGATATTATCAGCCAATATCAATAAACTAAATGATGTTATCAATATAAACGAGTGCTTACTAGAAATATATCGGTTCTAATACATAAGCACTTATTAGAGGTCGACGTTTACTAATTTATTTTCATGGTAGGTGGGGCGACTTATTGGAGTGGGGTGCGTCGGTGCTAATTAGAGGGAATATAGTATCTTAGTTTGCACCTGGTAAATAATGAATGTAACAAGGCGACCCACTCTTATATTCTGCATTTTGTAGTATTTATTTGTTTTGTAAATTAATTAACTTGGTTTTAATAACAATTACATCACATGAAAGATAAGAACGTTCATTCAAAAATGCATGGTTAGGTTAGACTTTTTCTAGTTTATTTGTTTTCAGTAAATATTCTCAAAAATTGTTGTTAGGAATAGTTTGGTATACCAGACTAAAGTATTGTTGAGTTTCATCGAAACTTTATTTGTTCGAAATGAGGACAAAGAACCACTGTGGAGGAGGTAATTTTAGTATTGCTTCAACTTAAAGCTATGCTTAAAAATCGCTCTTGCACAGTGGTTATTTGTTCTTAATTTGAATACTGGACCAAGGTTGTATCAATCGAATTCTTACATGTTGGATTTTTCTTGTTTCATTTAGATATGATAAATTTATGGATGCTTTTGAGCATGTGTCACAAAAAATCGATGACATATACAAGGTAAAAATCCACTAACTTCTGAAAACCTGTTCTTATAAGTGTCAGACCGGTGCTGATATTTACGTTCACTAATTTATATATAGAGAGATTTCATTTCCATAATATCGACTAATAATCATCATCAATTTTCATTATCTATTCACGACAAAGCCCAACGCTATGTGAAATAGACTGAACTAGACATATGAAGTTGGAAAAACTATTTGTGTTTGCTATCAGAAAATCAATGTGGTGATAAATAGTTTCTCTTCTTTTTTCGTTAAAGGAATTGTCGAATAACAACAGTGCACAAGCTTTCCTTGGATCAGAAAACGCCGAAGTAAGTAATGTTTAGCCTAAATATAAAGACATCCCAGTGGACAAAAACTTGTTTAAAGTCCGCAGTAAAAAAACTAGAACAAATGAAATGTTCTAGCGCCTTTACTGCAGACTTTGAACAAGTTTTTGCCCACTTTAATTGGTCTGTCAAGTATTTCAAATTGAAGATGTGATTAGAACAAGTTAAACAACCTAAAATATATAGACTACTTTTCGTAAGGTCCATGTGGTATACTTTACAATCGTTACCCGGTGGGTAAAAACTTGTTTACTGCGGACTTTGAACAAGTTTTGGTTCACTGGGCATTATTGTCATTTGGTTATAATTTCAGCGTTTTAAATATTTACCTATAGGCCTGAAAATAACTGTCTGTAAAAATCACCCGTGGAGGAGTGTAATTGAATGCTAGATTTGCAGCTGAAAACTACACAAAATATGCTCATCCACAGGTGATGTTCAGCAATTATTTTCTGGCGCACCTATAATTTTTGCACATTTAATGTGCGCGAATATTAAGGGGGTTATATTGCGCAATAAAGGCGAAAAAGGGGCGCGAGAGTGAGTTGCACGAAAGTTAAAAGCCCGGAAATATGAGGGGAACGAACAATAGAAGGAATAAGTAAGGTACCCTATTATATCATCTGTCTTATTTTTAGGAACCATATCTAGAAGGAATTGGTTATAACTGTGTAGCTCCTGGAAAAAGGTACGTGTATACTCACTTGGCAAATGCAAGACCGTTTAGGGTGAAACCAATTTAGAGGTCCATGTAAAGGCTGCCTTAAACCTATCTATACCAGCACTACCTATTATAGCTACACTGCACCTATTATAGCCGAAGTTCTCATAAAATCATTTACGGTTCTGTTTTATTTCGAGATAATTCTTCAATACAATCCGAATATGTAAACATCTGATAAAAACACGTGCAAATTGTGTGAACGTTATTATGTTGTTTTGTTGAACATACCAAGTCAAAAGTTACATTTGAAATGACCAGTATAGTTTGGTGTTCGGTATGTCAAATTATAGGTAAATAGATAAATGTGTAGGTAAAGTATAAATTTTACGGAAATATCATGAAAAAGGTGAGAAAAAAACATTCCTTCTAAGGGAATAATCAAGTCTTGCAAAATGCAGTCACACTAGTCTATCTGAAGGCAGTCTTTGAAATAAGAGCAAATAATCATTGTGAATATGTGACTTTTGAGCATAGCTTTAGGTTCTTTGCTCGTCTGATCTGTTGGTCCTCCTTCCAATCACGGGGGGAAAGTAGAAACGAGTTCAAAGTATTTCTGGTAGGAAATTTGACGGCAAAATCTTCCAAAGTTCTACACGTGCTCACGTGAATTGTTTTCCTGTTTTTCCGTTCCGGCTTAAAAAGGATCTATGCACTTTGTAAATCTGGTGTCTATTTTTCTTTTCCGTTGGTGTTTCTGTGTGTTTGTTTTAAATTAATACTTTTCTCTTAGATTTCGACCCATGGATAACCTATCAGGTGGCGAAAAAACTGTTGCTGCTTTAGCGCTTCTTTTCGCTATACACAGGTGAGTTTGACGGTCCATATTATCGTCACATTCGTGAACGCAAGTTGTGTTAAATTGTTTATGAGAATATAATATTTAATAAATCCAGTGAAGATCGAAATAAGAGCAAATAATCACGGTGGGGGACGGATTATTGAGCATCGCTTCTTGCTTTGTAGCCAGAACCTATGCTGAAAATTCACTCCTCCACAGTGATTATAAGCTCTTCGACCACTTATATCTACGAAAATCCACATAACCTTTATTTTTATTTCCATCGTATTTTTTTCTTATTTTGCAAGTAGGTTCTTTACTTTCTTAGCTATCAACCATCACCGTTCTTTGTGCTCGATGAGATAGATGCTGCACTCGATAATACCAATATAAACAGGGTAAGAGTTTCTGTAGGATTTGTTTTTCATAATGTTGTGGATGCACGTTTATAACTTGATAGAACACAAAAAATAGCGTGGTACCCGGCGGGCGGTTCTAGCGTCTTTACTTCGGACTTTGAACATGTTTTTGCCCACTGGGTGTGTATCCTCAATTCAAGGTTGCATCGAAGATTTAGTTACTAACACAAGCATAGAAATAACTGTCGGACATCACTTGTGAAGGAGTGTTTGTTAGTATGCTGAAAACTGTTCAAAAACACTCCTCCGTAGTAATGTCCAACAGTTATTTTGAGGCCAACATAGTATTGATAGACTTCTTCCAAAATAAAAATTAAAAGATTTCAAGATCGTGAACTTGCAGATAATACCGTATTTCTCCACGAATAAGCCCTGGGTTTGTCTGTCTTCGTAGGGCTTACGGCATTTTGGCCTTATAACAATGATGTGCTCATATGCGGACAAATATGGCACTAATGTGTATGTATTCTAACTCGAGATGGATAATATAAAAATCTGAGTTGCAGGAGAGTATTGTACTGAATATCAACCCAGTGCAAAAAAAATTGTTCAACGTCCGCAGTAAAGACGCTAGAACAACATTGAAAACGCTGTTCTAGCGTTTTTACTGCGGACTTTGAACAAGATTTGTTTATTGGGATAATGGTATCTTAGGCGGCCTTTACATAAACCCTAAATGAGTTTTACCCTAAACGATCTTCCATTTGATTGGTTTGATTGGTAACCAATCAATTGCAAGTTCGTTTAGGGTAAAACTCGTTTAGGGGTCCATGTAAAGGCTGCCTTATATCTTTGTCTATATTTCTACATTTGAATGCTAACTTTACTTACCTATAATGTTTTAAGGCATGCAGTTGATTTTGATTTTGTGGAGTAATTGATTGTTGTTGTTTTTGTTATTTGAAAAGGTTGCAAACTACATTAAGAATCAAACACAAAAAGATTTTCAATGCCTTGTTATTTCTTTAAAAGAAGAGTTTTATACAACAGCAGACAGTGTGGTTGGTGTCACATGCGACGTAAGTAGAATCAAGCATGAAACTAACTGTCGGAAATCGCCTGTGAAGGGATGTTTTTTCAGTATAGTTTTCAGCTGCCAAGCTGCTTTATGGTCGATGTCCGACAATTATTTTATCGCTTGTACGCTTGATACAATTTTATTTTAGTCATCTCGAACAGCCTTGCAAATGCTAATATTTTTTCCCAGATATTTCCTAACTATTTCCCAAATAGGGCTTACTGTTCACAGGTTCTAATGGGCAAAAACTTGTTTAAAGTTTGCAGTAAAGAGACGTTGTTCTATTGACCTTATTGCGGACTTTGAACAAGTTTCTGCCCTTTGGGTAACTGAAGTGTCATTTGCAGTGCCTAAAATGAGACCAAATAATCAATGTGGAGGAGTGACTTTATTTAAACAACTTCACCTCCATATTGCTTCGTTGCTCTTATTTCAAGCATTGCATTCCGATTCTCGCTTTATCGATTTTCTTAGAACGACGACTATTTTCTAGTCTAACATAACATTGCAATTATTTTATTTTATTTATTTGTTTATTTAACATAAATTTGTAAACAACAGTAATGAGATCACTATATTCCTTATTTCCATCGTGTCAGTTACACGTCGACTAATATATTACTGTACTAGTTTTGTGGATTGCCTTTCGAGCCTTTCAGGGGTTAAAAAATAACTGCCAGTCATCACTGTGAATGATTTTCAAAATATTTTTAACCAAATTGGCTGCAAATATTCTGAAAAATCTCTCATCCACAGTGACGACCGGTATTAATTTTAACATCTCCCGTGCGAAAGTCAAAAAAAACCCATTCCATTATCTTATTGAGTGTATTAGAATTCTCGCAGTACTTATTTTCGCTCGGACTTAAATTCGCAGCCTTGTAGTTTTGCGGAATTTTCATCATAATTCTTCTGTCGAAATTAATTTGCGACACATTTGCATCATAATCTGTGTTCAATTGACCCTCTGTCACAGTTTGTATTTTCAAACAATGCAAATTACAACTGCTTGTTCGGGGAAAGCTTTACGAAGATTTTTTGCGCGAAGTTATATATACTTAAGGTAGTGACGCCAATTTGTACCAATGGAATGTCTTAGTTTGGCTTTTGCATGGAATTTTTCACATAATGAACCTTCACAGCAGATCGAAATGACGTTAATACGACGTCTTCAAGCACTCAATTCAGTAATTGAAATAAGAACAAATAATCACTGTGGAGGAGTATTTTTTTAGCATATTTTTAGTTTACAAAGCCTGAAGTTATGCTGCTCAAGAATCTCTCCTCCACGGTGATTATTTCCTCTTATTTTAAACACTCTAACTCAGCTCATCCATGACTGTATGTTTTTATTCCGTTTTAGCCGGACAATGAATGTACAACTACAAACACAATCACATTGAAATTGGATCAATATTCCGATTAATTATAATATTGGGTACAGGAGAACAATTTCCCTTCATAAGAGTATGTGTCAGTAAGCAATAACCTGTCCAAAGTATGCAGTAAATACACGCTCGAAGAACGTTTCTAGCGTCTTTATGGCGGATTCTGAACAATATTTTGCCCACTTGGATGTAAAATCTTTTATATCGTTAGTTTATTAAAAATACCGTTTTAAATGATATCGTGGCTTTCTTTCTTGCTTTTAATACTAACCCAAATGCTGCTTTCCATGAACATAATGGTTCCAGGGAAGAGAGTAACAGCAATTTTCTGAAAGTGGAGGCAATACTTTAAGCCCACAAACTTTTGCGAGCGAATTTTTTGGTATTTTCAGGAAAGTTTATAATGCGAAATATTTTAAAACAACCCCTTCGCGAAAGTCGTGCTCGCGAAATATTTCAAAACGATCTATTCGCGAAAATTTTCAAAATTCGAAGATGACATTTAGAAGAAAACATTGCTGAAACCTATAAAGCGATTTTTTCTTAGTAACTTGGCGTTAACTTCCCGAAAGTTTATGCTCGTAAAACACAAAAATTTCGCTAATTTTTGTCCGCGAAAGTTTTTGTTCTTAAATTATTACGAAATCTGCCAGATTTTTTATTAAAAACATACGATCTAAAATTTTACTAGAGAATAAAGTTCAATTGTTACTGTTGACTACTTTAAGGGATATTTTTGGCACTTGACCAAATGTAGTCAAGTGAAAAAAGCTTTAACGGATTCTAAATAAAATTGTCCGTCTGGACCGTATCATATTCTCTATGTCAATAGGACAATACAGCATAAGATTTCTATTAAACGCTGTACCCAGACTCATACATGCGGTTTTTCTAATTTTCATTTTCTGAATATGAGAAACATGGCCGCTAAATCCACATTCTAATTCCTCCTTGGAATGAAAATTTTGGTTGCAGCAATTTCCCTGATCAAATCTTCTCCCGATAAGGTATTTGGCAGTGATATAAAATGTCGCAAGAAAACGTTTCCTACTTCAATCTCCCCTTAACCCGATTAGACATAGGCTTTCTTTTCGTTCGAAACCATGAGGAGTTGGCATAAAGTGCCCACGGCCTATATCTTAAGAACTGAAAATGTAATTTTCATTGAACTTGGCACAATTTTTCCTCCAATCTATTGTGAGTAATTTCCAAAAAATAATGTCACGTGACTTGTCATTTCCTTAATCGTCTAATAATATTAAAACCTGGTCTGTGAATACCATTCTCAATTTGATAAATAATCTATAATTATAATTTATAATTATTATAATACCACTCTATAGATTTTAGCATACATTTAACAGACAAGAAAGCAGTTCTTGAACTGTTTTGTAAAATTTCCTGTTCAAAATTTATTACCTCCAGAAATATTTTTTTTTAGGACTAAAATAAATTAAAGGAAAAGTCAAAATTTCAGCCCAAAGGCTTTTGGAGAAAAATAAGGTTATTAGCTTTCGAACTGGCCACTAGCAGTTGTGGGGGGGGGGGGGGGGGGGGGGGGGGGGGGGGGGGGGGGGGGGGGGGGCGCGGGGGGGGGG
>JAULBZ010002326.1:0-19041 GCA_032360805.1 Neoturris breviconis | reverse complement strand
TACAGAACATGATATCAGCATCAGAAAAGCAAAGGCATGGAAAGCACTAGATGGACTAAATGTCATATGGAAATCCTATCTCCCAGACAAAATAAAAAGAGACCTATTTAAAGCTGTTGTCAAATCTGTTCTCACCTATGGATCGACCACGTGGACTCTTACTATGACAATTATTATTATATTATATGTCCTTATTAAGTTGATAAAGTTTCAAATAAACAATTGGAACACCATAAGCAAGGTAAAATTATATCAAATCACTGTGGAGGAGAGTAGTGAAATTTCAAATCATAGCCTAAACCAATTCTCAAAGACCACTCCTCCACAGTGGATATGGATTGCATGCACACATCATACATAATACCATTATGTACACACCAAATAAAAAATAGAAAATATAGTATTAGTTGTGCTTTTAAAGACTTGATTATGGTATAGGGTACACTTCTAGAATATCACCACAAATGCTGGTACTGAATTTCCAATTACTAGCACTTCGGAAAACTTGATCTATTAAGAAAAGTGGGCCATTGCCGCCGCCGCAAAGTGATAGTAATAGCCCATCCAAACTTTGTTTGGTGGGCTAAATATGTCAGGGATGTGCAGCAATGCAGATCACATGCCTGTAACTAACAGAATTAGTTCTTTAGTCTAGCAAAAATTGTTTATTTCATAATAAAGATTGAAGCTTATTTCCAAAACAAATGTGTTTCAAGTTATTCTAATAACCCATTAAATGTTGAATAAATTGCATACCAGATTCTTTTGTCCAAATAATTATTTCATCTGAATGATTTCCCCAATTCAATATATTCTCCACTTTAGTAGCAGCTCTAATATATATTGCATACTGTGTAAAAGCTTTCAAACCACTCAAGAAGTACTCATAGTGTTGATGTTGATGAAAGATCGTGAGATTTGATGTTGCTGCTATATTATGATAACTGTATGATATTTGAAACAATGTAATCAAACCATTTGGATGAACTGGATGATACCATCTTAGCTTGATTGAAGTTGCAGTTTTGTTAACATATGTCACATTTCTTGGAACTGAGGGAGCTAAAAGTGTACATAAGGATCGTCACTAGAATTAGTTCATCACTACAGGTATAAAAAGCAATAAATCTTATTAAAGATGTTATACCAAAATTATTTCTGAAGTTAAATTTCTGAAATACATACCATTCATGCCTAGAGCACTTGTAAAAATGTATTTTTTTTGTAAAAATATTGTAACCAGTAGTACTTCTGAACAGTTTATTCATTAAAATATCTGATTTTCATTAGAAAAATACATATACATATGTTACTTTTAATTATGTCTGGGTGTGATAAGTGAACTTTTAAAACATTTTGATATATAATCGAAATTAAAAACTGTAACTTGTACTATAAATAAAATTTTCAATCAAATACTTTTCTTTACAGTCTTACAATCGAGATTATTGATGGACCATCAGAAGGTTCATGCATACTTTCAGAATTTTTTAATGGAAAAGAAGGCTGTATAAAGAGATTTAGAATGCGAGCATATGGTACTTATGGTACTATGGTCTTATGGTTTTTGGATTATGTGGCATAAAATAAGAGACATGCTTACCTGCTTGCAGTGTTCTTGCTTGCTTAACAATACTGAATTTGCCATAGCCAACAATATTCTTAGCTCTTACACGAAATTGGTAAATTACATATGGCAAAAGATGATTAAAAACATGATATGTTGCTGGTACGTTTATTTCATATGAACGTTTGGTAGATAAAATCTCAAGTGAGTATATTTCTATTGGTGAGTATCCGTTGAATGTTGATAGCCATGTAACATTTATTGAATAAGGTGACAACACATATGCTTGTTGCAATTGAGGTACACCAGGATACACTGCGGAATGAAAATTATAAACACATTACCATAAAAAGGAACAGATATCATATTGAGAGTTTATAAAGCAAGTAAAAGAACCTACTTTGAAGGAAGAAATTTTCAGGAAAATTTAATTTCGTGAGTCGCAAAAAAGAAGGTTTTCACAAGAATTTATTTTTGCAAATTTACTATAAACAATTTTTTTTGCAAGAATTTAAATTTGTGAATTGACCGTAAACAAAGTTTTCACAAATTATATATTTGCGACTAAATTTTCAGGAGAGCCCCAACCCAGCTGGTGCGTCTTGATCAAACGATGTTACAACTTTGCAACTTCACCTATCCATGTGCCTGCTGGGGAAATCTCGGTAGCATCACTGCAAATATTTCTACATGATGAATACGGATAAGATGAGATTAAAGCAGATAGACAGGTACAAAGAAAGTACACAGAGTTATATCTATGTATATCAATATGTATTTACTTAAACTTCATCAGCTGAAACTACATCTGCAAATATATTTCTATGAAAATCTGCTTGCTTCTTGTGCAATAAAATATTGAAAGAGATCAGAAATTTAAACCAAATCTCAGTCTCAACCCTTAGCAACTGAGTTGCATATGTATAAAAAACTGGGTAACGGAAAGACAGTAAAATTTAAATGTTAATTAATTAATTTTTGTGAGGATTAAATTTCGCAAATCCACAATTTTTTTGAGAGAATTTAATTTCGCAAAAATGCCCAAAATTTGAAAAATTCGTGAAAAATCTTTCTGTTAAAGTATCTATGTTTTTATGAAGGTTTTTACCAAACAAATTGCATAGAGAGTAATATGCAGTGAGGGTTATTGCACTCTTTACCTTTTTTTCAATTTTATAGAGAACAAAATTAAATTTACCTTTGACAGTAACGTTTTTCCCTTCTTGCTCTAAGCCAAGTTGATTGCTTGAAATGCATTTATAAAGTCCACTTTCTGCTGAAGATATATTTTTCAAAGTAAAGTGTAAAAGGACAGTATGATTTCTTGGGTTGTGCTCAGTATAAATAATACTATGATTGTGCTTTAAGATCATTTTGGGAGTTGGTATACCAAATGAAGAACAACGTATCGTTAATGATGAACCAAGTATAAATGAACTTTCTATCCATAGAGAGATTATCTTCGGTGGAACTAGGAGATGAAGCAAATATTTACACTTTCAAGAAAACATTTTTACTAACATGATGTTCGTGATAATAAAGATTATTTTTATATTTCCACATCAGACAATCCAAACTTATGGCCATAAATGTTATAAATCAGTGGCAATGGAAAGATAGCAAACAAGATCTACTTTACGAAAGCTACTTCACTGTAAAGCATAAATGTGTCTAGATGACACTCAAAAAGTGGAAACTGGAAAAACACCATTATATTAGTGTCAAGCTTCTTGTTCCCATTTATGGTGTCAAATCGACGCCACAAAAACAACATTAGAATGACCTTAAAATAGTGTTCATAAAAAATCTAACTTTTTTTCTGCATTTTTATTAAGGATTAGGATCGCGATTTTTTTTAAAAATATTTATTTTCCGGGGTAACTTAATTTTTAACAAGGGGTTATTTTTTGAAAATATATATTATTGTTAAAATAATCTCTGTTGTTGCTATCTATTAAACAGGTAAGTATTATTTATGGAAAGAATTAATGAAATAAGGTACATTTAATATTTGCTTTTGAAAAACACAAACGTGGTTTTGACTTGAATTTCAAATGATAAAAAATAAATTAGTGTACAATATTGCTTGGTGATTATTCGTCCTGACCGTCTAAAGGTTACATTTGAGAATCTATATTTTAGCAATATAATAAAATATTTTTAGCAAGTTTGTGTATCAGTGTGTGAAAATTTATTTTTGTGAGAAACGCACTATCTATTATGTTTATGTTCAAGATAGTATATTCAAAGTAAGTACTGCGTTTCTTCCTTAATAAATACTACATGATGAATGATATACAGGAAGTAGTAAATATCAAAGTGATTTAAATTTACAGATATTTTAATGGAAGATTTAGTTTATTGTAAATACTTGTTATTTGCAATCTAGTTCGGTATTATCGTAGACGTCATAAAATAGATGCCTTTTCGAAGGGTAGCTAGATAGACCTCGTACAATATCCGTCCATCAGCCTTTCAAATTATTTGACATAAAAAATGTTGGTCACGCTTAATCTTAATTACAATGATTCCACAAAGAGAAATAGTTAACATAAGTATATAAAGTATATCCTCAATTATAAGAGTGCATCCATACGGACCTTTAAGCAATCATGCAGAGTAGCTATTCGAGTTGTTATAACAACTAAATGGTTAATATGAGCCTTTATCTGGTACCCACTAAAAGATGCTTAGCTTAACGTCAAGTTTTATTAGTTTTTCTTTACAAAAGACTTAGCACTAGCGCTAGAAAATGTTTTCTAAATGCAAATTTTGACCAAGAATCGTCAAAAACTGTTTTCTCAGTTGAGCATGCATATAAATTTTGAGACATTTTACAAATTTTGACGAATAACACAAGAAGTCTCTAGAGATTTATCTCAGAGAGTCATCGGGTAGACTCAAGACATAGGATCTTAGGACTTTTTGCAAACTTGAAAAATTCTGATGTTCTTGGCAGCCTAGTACCTAGGCCTTGTTTTTGGAATAAATTCAAACTAAAATTTGGATTGGCTGGATCTTTAAAGTGTCAATTGGACATTTTAACAACTCAATTTGATATACTCAGTGTAAACAACATTTAACGCATTTAACAATAAAGTGTCCATTTTTTTTCTGTGTCAACTTGACACCTAAAATGCTTGTTATAGACATTGCAATTTCAACAGCAATTTTGGTGTCAACCGGACATCTTTTATGCCTAACAGTATTGTTAGAGAACAGCTCAAAGCTAAGGAGAGTATTATTTACTTTATAACACATTGCAAGATGACAAGATGACACTCTATAACTTATTATTATACCCATATCTGTATCCATCAATGACAATTGTCTTCTCCTGAATAAGACCACATTCTTAAAATAAGTAACAACATTTATATATTAAAGAAGTGACAAGTACACTTATTTTAAAAAGGCATCACAAGAAAAAAGAAATATAAAACATACAGTTATTTTGAAAATAAAGGAGTTTGTTTTGATTGTTTTATATCTGATGATGATAGCAAGGTAGCGGTGTTTTAGCTATTTATTTTAAGTTATTAATTATTGTTAGCATGAACCTTACTCTAAAAAATTCCTTTGAACTACTAACAATCAAAGTAGACTAGGGCTCCGGCTATATGAATGTGTGTTTACAAAATCACAATTTTCAATAGAATAAGTAATCATCTTCCAACCGACCCTCTGATGATGAAAAATAGATAAGTGACATTTGCAGTTATTCAAGGAAATAAGGTACATATT
This sequence comes from Neoturris breviconis, assembly GCA_032360805.1. Lineage (NCBI taxonomy): Eukaryota > Metazoa > Cnidaria > Hydrozoa > Anthoathecata > Pandeidae > Neoturris > Neoturris breviconis. The sequence goes on along the minus strand of JAULBZ010002326.1, from coordinate 13,730 downwards.
CATTGAAACATTAATTTTGAATAGATCTCTACAAACCTTGTACAACAAGATGTACTGAACTGCTAGTATTCCCAATATTACTGTAGCCACAACATTCATATACACCAGAATCATCAGTTGAAGTGTGTTTAATACGAAGAACACTTTTTGTGAAGTGCATACCATCTCTGTATGATTCTTCATTAGTAATGTAAAAGTCACCATTGTTCTGAAGAATCAATGTCTTTCTTTTCCATTTTATGCTTGGACTAGGATCACCAGATATTGTACAGAGAAATATAGCATCTTGAGATAAATTAACTGTAACATTGTGATTATTTATTTTTATAACAGGTTGAACTAAAAAAAAATACTCTTGTTTATAAATAGAAAAAAATGTTAGTGAAGTTTCCTAATGAGAAGCTCTCTAAATTATCAGTTAGAACTATTCATATTTGATATAAGGAACAGAATTTAAATCTCCAATTAGTCTTCATTCCAAATTAGCTGATAAATTACAGAAATTGTTGACATTGTTTTGTCCATTCTTTGGTCAGGGAGAGAGAAAGAACGTTGAAATAGAGAGTAATAATGGTTGTCAGTTAAGTATTCTGAAAAAAAATTTCATTCAAAGACAAAATCTATTATATTGGAATTATGAAAAGTTATAAGGGACTAGATTAATACAATTATCTATGAGGGAGATTATTTACTAACCTAATACATGAAGATAAGCGTTTGTACTGTCACGCCCAATAGCATTGAAAGCATTGCACGTATACCAGCCTTCATGTTCTTTTTCTACTTTGGCTATATGTAAGCCATATTGCAAAAGTTGAAAGTTATCTGTATTTGCGGTAATATTGGTCACAAGCTTTTGCATGTTTACTAACGTCCAGTATACTGTTGCTTTTGGTACTGCAGAATATGAACAATTTAAAAATGTTGAAGTTTTCGATATAACTGAATGGTTTGTCGGACTTGTAACTAGACTTGGAGGAGCTAAGTAAAAACATACAACACTCTCATTAGCACAATATTAGCTAAAAATGATACTATTACCCACATTGACCATTTCTAATGTAAGGAAATTAATCATGAGAAGTTATACGTTGATGAATTCTTGGAGCTATAAGTAAAACATAACTGCTGAAAACGATCTTGGAAATACCCTATATATTTACCTCAGTGATTTATTGAGTAGAATTTTTAAGAAATCTAGTAGCCTAGTACCCAGGCTCTTGGAGCAAATTCAAATTGTTGTGCCATTCTTTTCGCTGCTCAAATTTTAGGGATTTTTGTATAAGTTGAAATTCCACTTTTTTTCTATTCTGCTAAAAAATCTCTCTACATTTTAAAAAGAAGATCAACTTATTTTGGTAGTTTTGCCACTGCTTTATTCATCATTTTGAATTGAACTGAAAATTAGAAGGTTCTGATATTATCAAGTTGATCGCATTCACACAAACTACTGACTGGGCACCCTTATCCTTGATACTGATATAAAAACTAAATCTTCTGCTGACATTCCAAACTTGTCCTCAACATTTCTTATCATTCACATATGAATCAAAAAGAAATTAAAGACCGACATAGGACTTCAGACACACGAGTATGCATAAAAGTTATGTTTATGTATCTGGCTTTAATGTAAATAAGAAGAAGCCCAAAGAAGATAAGAAATATTTTGAATAACTAGGAGTTTGAAAATCTGGAATCATTATTTTGCATGCCTATGGCTTTCATCCATCTGTTTGTGTGATGATTCACATATATCATACATCATGGAACTATGTATACACAATATAAGAATGCTAGATTGCTTATATTGTCATATTGAACATCAGTGTGCAGTCAGTCTACTGATTACATATAGGATGTCATATTTCCCAACTGTATATACTAGTGGTTGGGGTATTATGCCAACTGGGAAGGGGTTTAAGAGCTTGTGGATGAGTTTTTAGAGGTTTTCAGGGGTCAAGATATCTATGTGTAGAACAGTGTCAATGACCATGTGGAATCTGAACTGCTCTCCATGACAAACACTTAATTTGATCCCTGGCATTAATGTTTCCCTATTATTGATATATAAACTAACAAATTGTTGTTTTTTTTTCTCTAAAACATACAGTAAAATCACTTACTTTGAACAACAACATGAATATATTTCACAGAACGACCAGCTTTATTTTCAGCAGAACAGCAGTACAAACCTTGATCAGTTAAACTCACTGTTTGTATAATAATAGTACCATTTGAAGAGAGTAGTTGAGTAGCATTGCTTTTCATATTCATTTTGTATAGAGTAACATTAGGTGTAGGTATACCAGTAGCGTTACAACTTATGGATAGTGTTTGCGTGATTGGAATGGATATGTTGGAATTATGTATGTATATTGTTGGTGGAACTATGAAGAGGATCACAATGCCTAACATAACTGACAACAGGCATCACCTGTGGCAGCGCTTTTTTACTACAGCTGCAAAACTGAAAATTGTACCCAATAGGATTTCTTCCACAGGTAATGGTCAACAGTTATTTTCAGCCTTGAATCAAATATACAAAACTCAATGGCATATAATAACTCTTACCCTACTGAAAATCGTGAATGAAATATATAATCGCAAATTCTCAGCCCAATCTATTGCCGAATATGGTCTCTTACATCTCTATATGTACTGTGCATTGCCAATGACACAATTCATATATGAAGATATTATACTTGACCACATTCAGTAGTCATTGATGATACGTTAATTTTCACCTAAAGGTTGGTTTCCATGAGGTGAAATTTGTTGTGAAAGTTAAAAGAAGACGTTCTATTGGTACAAATTGATGTGTGACATCAATTTCTACAAATGGAATGCCTTCCTTTGGCTTTCACCGCAAATATTTCACCAAAAATGGGTTGTGCGATTTATGATGTATGTCATTTCAGATCAATTATAGATAGATCATCAATGAAACAATTTTGTACTGATGTGTGTTGTAAATAAATGAAGTCAAGTCAATGTCTTTGAGCATAGCAAAAATCAATAAAAATGCACCTAAATTTGGCATGGTAAAACTTTTATATCAGACTTAAATTATCACACAGGCCTTTGGTCATAGAAATACCATGTGACGATACATAATGTAAAACAAGCTTACAAAAGAAAAGAAAAGTATTATACCTATAATATAGATTGTAGCTCTCTTAGATGTCCTCACTTCATTTGTAATTTTATTCAAAGCTTCACAGTGGTAATCTCCAGCATCAGTAACTTGAACTTTTGTAATATGTAAACTACCATTAGAAAGCAATCGAGCTCTACCGGTGACAATGATGACATCCTGCATTTCTTGGTACCATGTTATCTTTAAATCTGGTGGATAACTTTTTGGAGCTAGACAATTTAGGAGAAGTGAATGACCAGATATGGCGGTAGTACTCAATGGGTTTTCCAGGAAATCATAATCGAGAACTAAATATGATGTCAAACAAATAAGGATTGATAAAAATTAAGGTAAATGTCAGCAAAAACACCTCAGACATCTGAAGTTTAATTATTTTTTTGTGACTGATTTTAAAACATCTCAGGGACCTGACGTCTTTTTGAGTTGATATGAGATTTGCAGCAATTATTTAATGACATCAAAGGAGAACCTCAAACGTCTGAGGGGTCTCAGATTTCTTTGAGATGATCTGAGTTTTGTGACAATTTTTTTAATGCTCAGATCTTTTTGAGCTGATCTGAAATTTGCAGCCTCTTTAAATGATATTAAAAAAGAACCTCAGATACCTAAAGGGCCTCAGATCATTTTTAGACAAACTAAGTTTTGTCACAATGTTTTTATATATTGATATTAAAAGATTAAAATATTAAACTGATTTAAAAACATTTTTCTTTTAAGTCTATTTTTGGTTTTTGTCCAAATGAATGTTCAGTAATCCATCAAGCATAATTGATCAAAATACTATTGGGATTATGAGGTGGCTTCTAGTAGGGCTACAAGTTTAACAATATCGGTCACTACTTTTATTAATACCAAGTGATAGACATTCTCTATTAACTTGATTACATGCACAAAGATGTAAAACAAAACGGAGTTTTAAACCAACTAGTTTTCATAGACACTACAGCATGTGGTGTTGACTTACATGCTACGAATAATGGAACCGCAAGCGATTTAATTGAACCATGAATATTTGTACCACTGCAAGAATAACGACCAGCATCGCTTTCTTTTATTCGCACAAATGACAATGTTCCATTAGAGAGAATCTTATGGAACGTGTTGCTATATATTTCTTTATCATTTTTAAACCATGAAATATTTGGCAATGGGATACCCATTATGCAGCAATGTATTACTGTAGAACGATAACGAGTAGCTATAACAGCAACTGGTTCCAATAGAAAGTAAGGTGATGCTTGATTTGCTATATAAAAAGAAAGATAAGCAAATAGTGTTTTTTTAGCCAAAATCAACTTCATTAAATACTCCATGTATTTTATCCAAGTACATTCTAAAGCCAAATTATTATTATATTATCATTATTTTTTAAATCGTTCACACCATTATTAATTATGTGAAGTCACTGTGGAGGAGAATAGTGAAATCTCACATCAAAGATAAACATCAAAATTTTACATGTCATTAGAATTTCATGTCCTTATTAAGTTGATAAAGTTTTAGATCAAATAAACAATTGGAAAACATTTATCAAGACATATTTACATCAAACCCCTGTGGAGGAGAGTAGTGCAATTTCATACCATAGCCTGAAGCAATGCTTGAAAGTAACCCCCCTGGATATAAATTATATATACTTCATAGCATGTATAAACATAATAATGTAATATAATTAAAACTTTATAAGAAATATTATTATTGTGCTGCATATAATATAATATAGTTTTATAAAGCATGTTATTGTAATGCTATGTTCAATGGGACCATTAAAGATAAGTATTTTACACATAATAAGTAGTTTATCTCAATATGAATAGAAATATGATATCTATTAACAGTAATAGAATCTTGTAGAGTTGTTTGTGATAATCTGTTATTAAAATTAAAAGAAAGAAAGAATAACGAAATAGAAGATTACATATTCCTTGAAACAATTTATTCTTTATTAACAAACCTTCCTCTGTTGAATTGTGTATTGTCATTATATTTCTAATTTGAATCATATATTATATTATATGTTACGAGAAAAAACTTGAAGGTTCATGGTCAAAGTCTTATAGAAAATTAAAATGTCAAAAATATCTAAATCTCCACTTTTCCCTTATCATTTTAGCATGTTATTTGGGCGAATGTGATCAAAACCTCATAAAATTCAAATTTCAAAACAGACGCTAGTAAAAAAGTGAGCACCGTTAACTGTGGGAAATAATTAAAACTGGAAAATAATAGGTCTAAGCAATTTCTTTTAGAAAATACTTATTTGTTGAAATCACATTTTATTTACCATGCCATAGAGAAATGCCTATAGGCCTGAACTAGCAGTAATTCTAAACAAGCCATCTTCGTGGAAATATAGGATAGAGGATCTAATTATTTTAAAATGACAGATTTACAATATTAAATACATACATGCATGCTGAATTAAAATAGTTCAAGGTAATGTAACCACTTACAGCAATTAAATTATATTCATGGCATTTACAAGCATGCTAGCATAGGAAGTGGGAAAGAGGTCTTAACAATAAGAATACATCTTCTTTCTAATTACCTCACTTTGGTAGCCTTGTATGTAAAATCAGAATGGAAGGGTAAAATTGGTTCTTTGCGTAATTACTAATTTGATGATTTCTAGCAGGATTAAAATTGCATTAATATGAATACCTAAACTGCAACATACAATAGTGACTTATGACTTATGACAACTGAATGTACATACCTTTAACAGTGAGCACAATAGTGTGACTTATGACAAGTGAATTTTCAATCATTGAATTAACAGCACAACATTTATAACTACCAACATCTGAGAATGACAAGTTTGATATCTCTAAGGTGCTGGAAACTCTTTCATTGAGGACCAGACTTCCATTTACATAGCCAGATAATTTAGTTTTGCCTTTCTGCCAGTATACTATTGCAGTAGGGATACTTTCTGGTGAAATACACTGTAAGTGAACCGTACTTCCTAATTTTTCATGGATATTACTGATTGTATGAAGAAAAGAGCTACCAAGGACTAAATAAGAACAGAAAGAAATGTGTTTCAATGCAGTAAATTTGAACAAATATCTTAGGATTTGACTGGGTGAATAAAAAGAATGAATACTATTTGTATTCCAAAGGTGTCCAAAATACAAGTATCAATAATATGTAGTCAATTCCAAAACGGTATATACTCCAAGGCAGAGTCAGTTTTTCCATAGTGTAAAACTTACAAGGAATAAATAATTTATATATAACTACTTACAGGGTATCCTTATACTAGCTATTCGGCTAACTTCCTGTTCTTTATGGACATTTGCAATAAAAACAATGGCTGAACACTGATATAGGCCTTGATCTGAAGGTAAAAAGTGTATAAAAGACAGAGTTCCATCTGCAAGTAAATTAAAATGCTTGTTTGTATAATCGGTTATCCATGTGTAATTATGTTTCCATGTTATAACAAGTGCACCATTTATCACAGAAGAGTTTGCACTACAAAACAGTGAGAATGGTTCACCAACTTTTACAATCGCATCAGCAGGTTCAGCTTGAAAACCTATATATAGAAGAAGATTATGAATGATAAGAAAAATACAAATATAAGAGATGCACACAGATAATTATTTCAAAAGTGTAGTAAGAAAGATTTGTGTTTACTCGTTAAAAAAAAAACAGAAAAAAACAGATTTGTGTTTTTTTTCTCAAACTTTTACAAAGCACAAGTATGTTTTATTATAGTATATATTTTCATTTTGTTCACATGAGTGATTATTCGATAAAATTCTCACATGTGTGTGTGAAAACAATGGTGAAAACAAAGCTTAAAAAGGATTCAGTGAATGAGTTACAAACTAGGTATTCAATTATATCCCAGAGATATTTGAAAATACAATTTGATTGTAGTAGAATACAATAGGTAGGTAGGTGGTAGATATTCAAACAAGTAACCCAGTTGGCAAAAATTGTTCAAAGTCCGTAGTAAAGATGCTAGAACAACGTCTTCAACATTGTCCTAGGGACTTTACTGCTGACTTGGAACAAGTCTTTGTCCACTGAAAGGATCACACTAATGCACTATTATAATTAGCATACCCACTTCAGTGTTTGAAATTAGAGCAAATAATCACTGTGGAGGAGGTATTTTTGAGCATTGCTTCAAGCTTCAAGAAATTCATTAAGAGATGACACCAGCTACAGAGAACAATTTTATGATATACAGCAGAGTATTTACAGCAAAAGAGAGATAGTCGATTAAATTGATAGGAAATAATGTATATTAGTGTAAAATAAGTAAAAGATTCACGCCTCTGAATTTACAATGGCATTCTTGTAGAAAATTAAAAATGGCTTAAGTGAAAAATGGACTAAATATGGTAAATATTTTTCATATTTGATACTTGTAAGTTTTAGTTCCTAGCAACAAACCATTTACCCACCTAACAAAAAAAATGAATCTACTAGTGTGGGAAAGATTTATGACATCAATCAACAAACCAAAGGTACGATATTGAAAGTAACCCACCAAATCAAGTGAAAGTTAAACCTAATCGCATAAATATAATTTACATGTGCACATTAATACAGTGTTTAAAATATGTCTTTATTAAGACAGCGGAGTTTCAGCTCAAATAAACAATTAGAACACAATATTTAAGGTGAAAGTATGTCAGGTCACCGTGGATGAGAGTAGTAAAATTTCATGTTAAGGATAAACATGGCATTAGGATCTCATGTCCTTATTAAATTGATAAAGTTTCAGTTCAAATAAACAATTGGAACACCATTATCAAGATTAAATTATATCAAATCACTGAAGAGTAGTGATATTTCAAATCATAGCCTAAAGCAAAAGTCAAAAGTGACTCATCCACAGTGGATATAAATTGCACACACATTATACATCATAGCATTATGTATACACCAAATAAAAAATAGAAAATACACCTATGTTATATGGTGTTATATCTATACATAGGATGGTTTTTGCTAGCGTTATTAAAGTTTTATAAATCCATAGTTTTTACTGGCAGATGTTATAAAGCACTAGAGAATCAAACAATGTAAGAAGAATATATTTTTTTTATTAATCATTATCTTTTTATAAGATTATTTTATTATAAAATATTCCTCTGTTGAATTGTGTATTGTCATTATAATATTACTAATTTGAATTGGAACAACGATTGAAATAAGGGTTCGCAATTCGCAATTTGCGATCCGTTTTTAACTTTCTGCAAACCAATAATACCAATATTTAATGAAAATTGCGAATCAACATTTCTTAGGCATCGTAAAAAATAAATTTATGTAAAATTTAAATTTACTTAGCCAGGAGACCCTAAATTCGAAGATTTAACGTCATCTTGGATACCACGATTTTGTCAATTCTCAATCTTGGGGGTCCACATCCTAAAACTATTTCGCTATTAAAGGAAGCTTAAATGGTCAAACAATTGAGTGTAAATAAAAACAATTCGGTAGTAGAAAGTCCTGGTAAGTAAGTCCATAATAATATCTTTTGAGAGGATAATAGTTTACTTATGATAATATTCTTCTTCTAAGAATAGCATTTCTAAGAAAGTTAAAAATAAATAATTATTCTTTTATAAGTTTTAAATAAATTCAATAAAGTTTGTTTACATAGAAAGTACGACGACGGCGCCACGGTATAAAAGAAAATAATTAAAATGCAATATTTTGTTATCATCACCTAGCAACAAACACCAGATAATAATTCGGCATATTGCTTCAAACGTGCAATTCGGCACAAATATTTTATTTGTTAGCAGATTTTGTTGTTTTTATACGGCGTTACTCAGTGAGCAAAAACCTATTCAAAGTGAACAGTAATGAAGCTAGAACAACGTACAAGAACATTGTTCTAGCATCTTTACTGCTGACTTTTAGTCAAAGTTTTTGCTCACTAGAGTTTGAACCCTCCATCATCAGGATTTTTTAACCCACTCCTTAGGGTTACACAAATAGAAAATAAACAAATAAAGTTATTATTAAAATGAATATCGACTTTGCTAAGAAGTATTTATTTTCTGTTGTCAAGATTTAAGATGGCCGACCTGTGATTCCTTTTGGTTGACTATAACATACTGAAAACTAATCTATGGAAACAAAAGTAGACAGTTACCAGATTTTCGCAGAGGCGTACAATCGTGGCCGATTAATCGTAGCGTGTCAACCCTCCTTTATCTATTCCGTCATTCTGTGAAATATACATTACACATGGATCATAACAAACAGGACAGATAAAAACAGCGAGACGTAAATAGTACCATTTTGGTTCGCATTTATTGCTGAACTTTGACTAAAACGGTTTGTAAAAGACGAAAAAGTGACAGCAATAGCCCATCCAAACTTTGTTTGGTGGGCTAAAAATGACTTAGTGAAAAATGGATTGACTAAACATGGCAAATATTTTTCAAATACTGGATGTCTTAAAAATTGATACTTTTAAGTTTGGTTTTAGCAACAAACCATTTAGCCACCTAGCAAAAAAATGAATCTACTATTGTGGGAAAGATTTATAAAATCAATCAACAAAAAATGGTAAATGTGTCTGTGAAAGTAATTCATGACTAGCAGTTCAAATCATCAAGCTGTCATAAGAAACTGCCAGATATATACAGTGATGATCAAGTGTGTGGTACTACTCCCTGGCTAACTGGAGTGAGGCAAGTCTCTAAATCTGAATAAACTTACTAATGGTTTGCAGAGATGAAGCTGTCAAAAATGTAATAATAGTAATAACTATTAATAAAATCATCCTCAGCGTCTGTTAGATAAGTGTGGTGGTCAACAAATATTACATTCTGGCTTTAAACGTATGATGATTTGCTGAAACCAAAATAATATTGAACATTCTTCATCCGGATATCCAAAAAAAAACAAGTCTTTAAATTTACATTCTAGAAATAAGAATAAATTATTCATAAATTAATCAAAGGTGCAGTATTAAAAGTAGCCCACCAAGTGAAAATTAAACCTAAGCACATAAAACATGATTTATATACACATATACAGTGTTTGAAAATGTTTTTATTAAGATGGCAAAGTTTCAGGTCAAATAAACAATAAAAACTCCTTATCAAGGTAAAATTATATCAAATCACTGAGGAGAGTAGTGAAATTTCATATTATAACCTGAAGCAATGCTCAAAAATCACTCTTCCACAGTGGATATGAACACATCAAATAATAAAATTAAAATAGAGAATACACTTACGTTATAGTATTACGGTAGTTGTGCTTTTAAAGACATTTTAGTGCAGTATATCTTACAATTTATAGGCTACTCAGACTATAGTATAGGATATGCTTTGATCATACTATTGTATGTATATACAATGATAAAGACATGAAGTCGAAATATTAACATGTTTAGTTTTATATATTTGATTACCTGACAATATTTTTGATGAAACTGTGGTAGGAAGCTACCTGTTGATTACCATATACTGTACATATATACTCAGGGACGTTTTTGTAAGTGTGGCTCCAAATGTTGCGGTGTATGCAAATTTCTACAGGAGACAGAAACTTTCACGGATAAAGAGCGTGGGTCAGTTTACAGCATTAAAGGTGAAAACATGAACTGTAATTCTAAAAATGTAGTTTATTTGGTAGAGTGCAAGACTTGTAAGAAAACATATGTTGGTAGCTCAAGTACAAAATTTTGTCTCCGACTTAACAATTATAAGTCCTGCAGTAAGAAATACAGTTCAGGTCAACACAATGTACCTAAAGAGTCGTTTCATGCCCATTTCAATCAATCTGGACACAATGGACTGGCTCATTACTTTAATAGATCAAGATGGTGACATCTATTCTGTTTGTAGAAAGAATCGTTTTGGCAACATGAGCTTAACAGATGGATTGAAGTGGCTCTTGATTTTGGATGAATGTTTAATAATATATAGCATAATGAAAAAATATGTAAAAGTAAACAATTACTTTTACATATTTTTTCATTATGCTATATATTATTTGGTCACTATCCTTATTAATCAGGATGTGAGACCCCATTATATGCATTTCTAAAAATATGCCCTCAACAACAGTTGATTAAAACCAGAATCGCAGTACACTGAAAAAGTAGAAATGACTGAAGCTGAACAACAATTTAACGAACAAAACAGGACGATATAAGACAAACTATCGATTTTGAAATTATTACTGTATAAACAAAACGGGACTGACAAACTATCGATTTCCAAGTTATTTTAACAAACGAAACAGGACTGATATAAGACAAACTATCGATTTCCAAGTCATTTTAACAAACAAAACGGAACTTATTATAATACAAACAATCGATTTCCAAGTCATTTTAACGAACAAAATGGGACTGATAAGACAAACTATCAATTTCCAAGTCATTTTAAAGAACAAAACGGAACTTATACTGTATATAAGATGAACTACCGATTTCCAAGTCATTTTAACGAATGAAACGGGACTTACATATGACGAACTATCAATTTCCAAGTCATTTTAACAAAGAAAACGGGAGAATTACAAAGCAAATCAATCCTGGTTTAAATAAAAAATAAACAATTTAACAGCATTTTCCTTTTTTCGTAATGAAAGAATGAATGGACATTGTTTTAGTTGTAAATTATTACAAACATTTTTACGTACATGTGAATAGGCTTAAACTTATTGTTTTATAATCATGAAACTATGAAATAAACCTTCTATTTTGAATATTGTTCATCCTATTTTATTAAAACTGGTAAATACTTATGCTTTGCATTTACTAAAGGTGACTAACTTGTTCAAAGTCACCAGTCAAGATGCTGGAACTCCATCGTTCGACGTTATTCTAGGGACTTTAACTGCAGACTTGAAGAAAGTTTTCAGATTTACAAAGAGAAATTGTTATTTTATATCTGCGATGGAGATCAATGAAAACAATTTTTGTGAGTTGTGTGAATTACACGGCAAATAATAAAACTTCAATAAAATGGCTACGTTGAATTTACTCACAAGTTTATAACTTGTAAATATCACACACAAAAAAGCAAGCTTGTATTAATGTTCTGTTTTATATCTTTGAGACTGTATACATAGCAAAGAATTGCCTGGACTTTCAACGGCAATGTCAACCTAAAATTAGGCCTAGCTAGGTCAGCAAAATTTTGCTGGCCGTCAGACATCAGGAGGGGTCGGCCACTTACGTGCCGTCCTAGTTTGTTTTGGATTCAGAGGGCTGGAGATGCACTCTTAAAGCTTCTTTCAAATTGAAGTTCTTACAAAAGATTCCTGGCAAGCCACAAATTCCAAATTATGTGGCAATGAAGTTGTTCAATAAATGAAAGTTTGTGTGCAGACTCATCAAATAATATTGTCAACAAAATGATAAGCATTGTTGAAAATGTGTAGCTACTTATTATAGTCTAGGTAAATTAAAAAATGACTTTTGCATCCAACAATCATGTTATGCAATGTATGCAACAGCATGTTTACTAGTCTGGAAATCAAACTGAATCTCTTATTTTTTTGAAGAAAAATAAAGGAAGAAAAAAACGAGAAACAGTTTGGGTTAGCCACCCCAGAGTTTCAGGGGCAAACTGCTGTCGAAAGGTTTGCCGTAGAGCATAAATTCCGCTGATCAAAATGTGCCTGGGCGCATAATTATGCGTTATTATTTAAAAAATGGCAGACAAATTTCATGTTTTCCTTGAAAAGTGTTTTTAAGGACAAAAGTTTAGTTTTTAAGTCAAAGGGTTTTAATTAAATTAGGTGGAGAAATATAAATACTGCTCAACTCGACTAACTGCCAACACAGTATAATAATACGCAATGTGGACTTGGAATTGAAGAGGAACATTAAAATAAAATCGATCATAAAAATGCATAAAAGTTATGCCAAAATTGTATCTCTGAGAGAAGTATTCTGCTGCAAATGCCAACGTACTTACGTATGAAGCTATGTCATAAATAATATTAATACCAAGTTTTTATTTCTCCGGCTGTTGTCCTTTTTCCAGTTTGCAAAAATATGAAAAAGTTTCTTTTAAACACAAAGCGAAGCTTATCTACCAATGTTTTGGTTTCTGTTTTGATTTTAAAACACGTGTCTAAACTTTGTTACCAATTCCTTGTCGCAACACCAATGACTGTGCTTTATATCTGTGGTGGAGAGTGTGTTGTTTAATAATTATGCAAGATATTTCTAAACCAGGCGAACAAGGGTCTTACCGATATATTTTCAAATTTTTAGGCCAATTAGAGAGCGAACAAATCAAATCGCTTGTCAATCAACTAGTTTCCACCAAAGAATTGGTGGAAACACGATAGATTCTGAGATCGTATTTTTTTCTCGCTGAGCTAGCCCGAACTGTGTAGGAGAAAGAAAAGAAGTAAATATAAATTTTAAAATCTATGAACGTAAAGATACGGAAGGGACGTTTTATAGCAGTTTGGTTTTGCCAGACTACCAAACATCCTGGTGGGCATGCTTATTTAGTTTGTGTGTAACCCTTGTGTCGACGGACTAGGACTGTGCATAGCTGAGTATTCATCATTTGTAACACAAAAAAACGAAGTTTAAAAAGTTTAAAAATATTCATAT
>JAULBZ010002325.1:0-19042 GCA_032360805.1 Neoturris breviconis | reverse complement strand
CCACAAAAAGAACTTACAAAACATCCGCTTGTAAATATGTAAACATAGCCCACACATATAGGACTGTAGTCGATAAAAAATGTCAAGACAAATGCTAAACCAAGTACTTGTGACAAGACCAGAAATGATTTTATCGATGATCTTCTAAATATAAGATATATGTCACTATTTACACCATCCTCTAATCATAAATCACTAGTATAATCCCAGTGGGTCCGCAGATAAGACGCGTTTTCAACCTTGTTCTAGCGTATGTACTGCTGACTTTGAATAAGGTTTTGTCCAATGAGCTGACTGCAGCCCCGTATAATTTGCGCAAACGAACTTTGTATTCACATATGAAAACATATACGTTTACAGAGCTATGTGGAAAATATATACGTCTACCTTTGATTCTTCTTTTTCCTTCTAGTTAAGAATATCTTTGCAAGCAGGATAATGAAAACTATCACGTTTATCTAGATGAAAACGAGCGTAGTTGCATTAAACCAAATGGTAATTCGTTCTAGTGGAAAGATGGCAACACATTAAGTGACAAAACATTATAGGGGAAACGTGGAAACAAATTAACTGGCAAAACATTCTAGGAGAACACTTCTAAACAGTGGTAATACATTCCAGGAGAAAAGTGGCAATACGTTCTAGGGGAACACTTCTGACCAGTGGAAATACATTTTAGGAGAAAAGTGGCAATACACTCTAGGGTAACACTTCTGACCAGTGGTAATACATTTTAGGAGAAAAGTGGCAATATACTCTTGGGAAACACTTCTGAACAGTGGTAATACATTCCAGGAGAAACGTAGCAATACATTCAAGGGGAACACTTCTAGACAGTGGTAATACATTCCAGGAGAAAAGTGGCAATACGTTCAAGGGGAACATTTCTGAACAGTAGTAATGCATTCCAGGAGAAAAGTGACAATACAATTTAGGTGAAAAACGAAAACACATTCTAGTGGAAAAATGGTAACTTATTCTAATGGCAATTTATTCTGGCGTCACATGATTGTGACATCAACTTTTCGCCTAGTGGAAATCAACAATTATAAGTAAAATTGAACACCACACTATCTTACCGCTGAGAATGCTGCCATTGGTCCTTTTAATACCCACAATGCATTTCTTAACGTCACACAACTGAAGTAAATCAAAAAATAGAGGTTTTCAAGCAGTCTTTGTCATAAAAGATGTTTAAAATTACTACGGCAGAAACATGATAAAGTAACTCTTGTATCATACATGCAAAGTTTGGTCGAGACATATAATATTTTGGTCGATCAACTCGAAATAATTCATCAGAAACTGTAGTTTTCTTAAATATAAGCTAGGTATTTTAACCTTAATTTGCTTATTTACCTTTCTAAAACAATTTGAATCCCTTATTAGTTTCACTACTTCCCAGCCGGCAAAAACCTGTTCAAAGTCAGAAAAATAACGTTAGAACAACGTTCTGTGAATATCATAATAATGCAAGGTCTCCTTTTGGTTTTCACGCAAACTTTTTCGTATAATGGAAATCAAGATTTAGGTAAGCATAAACCTACTTGCACATCACACCTAAGCCAAGATGAAAAGACGTCATATACATTTCTTCAGTAAGACGTCTGTTCAACGTTGGTTAGACGTCACATGACGCTGGTAATATAGAACCTTATGGTCACATAATGGCTGACCATAGTATGTCCGTTAAAAACATTACTTGATAGTCTCTTTGAATATTTTGTAGTGACTTCCAACAGCCATTATTGTCATGGTAGCAGGTAGAACTAAAATACAAAGTGAAGTATGAACGACTACTTTGTGCGATGCCGAGTATATCCATATATGGACTGGGTATTGTCCTATATGGCAATACAAAGTTCGTACTACCAAGTGCTGTGCAGAATATAACCAGGACCTCGGAATCTAGCCCCTATAAAGGATATATTTTATAGTTAGTGCAGTCACTTATTTCTATATAAATATCTCCTTAACAGTTAAAAATCTATTGAGTGATCAGTAACCACATAATCTGAACTTGGTGCAAACAAATCCTACTATGTACCTAACTTCTTTTAATTTTTGCGCCCCTTTAACTTCCACGTATCTAAGGATATGAAAGGAGTTGTTTTTGCGCACTAAAGGCGAAACGCAAGCGAAATAGGGCGAAAAGAGCCCAAAACGGGTGGAGAATGGGCGCAAATAATAGAAGGAATAAGGTATATGAAAGGAAATACTTGTAATTTATATTACAAAACGTTAGAAAGCACCCTTGACCGTAAATGAACACCCTTAAAGTATCGAAAAAGGTTACTTTGGCATCTAGTAAACAACCCATCATTTTCTTAACAAAAGTTAACGACATGTGCACAAGCACCCCGTAGTCTAGTTTACAAGTTATATATATAAATATATGTATTACCAAAATAACGCGTATTCCTTTTTTTAACGCTCATTAATTGCATTTCTTACCCATATTCAGGCCGGGCATTTTGAGGCTCTGAATAGCCAGCCCCCCTCCCCCGCCATAACTTTTAATAGAACCATGATGTAGTGTTAAAACTTTCCAGAAAGTTTGCTGAATACTTATTTAACATTTTAGCAACAAAAAAATTCATTATTCACGATGACGTCATATCAGGAAAACAGGTGGTGCAGAAAAAAGGTTTTTTGGGTGAAAAAATATTTTTTGCAAACTATATACCAAAATGATTTTCAAGCAAAAATACGAAGGAAAAAACAATTTTTTGAAAATATTATTTTACCACCTGTCAATTTCGCTATAAGCATCCATTTCTTAACAAAAATATTGATCCGTGTATAAGCTAGAATAATAGTCTATCACACCGCACGGAAGACTAGATAATAATTTTTGGAATATTTTCATACGGACAGTCTATTACCATATACGGTAATATACACTCCATATAAAGAAATATCTTAAAAAATGTCATACCGTAACCAATCAACACGTAGAGTGAATGTCGTTTTCTTTTAAATTGAAAAACAAGAACAACAACAATAAACAAATTTAATCCTTCCACAGTTAACCATGCCATTGCGCTGATTGTCATAAAATACTGTATAACCATTGTTGTAACGCATAACCCCTGAAGGAAAATATTCTTTATACGCACCAAACCGCGCGATAGACCGCTATGGAAATAGACCTTTTCACAAAATAACGAAAACAAGGCGTTGGTTGTTCGAAGCAGAACTTGTTGTAGATATCTTCTTTTTTGTTTGGGCGCCGTTTCGTTGTTTTGTGAAAAACTCTATGCGATCACTGATATGTCGTATATTGGTTGTGAGCAAAAGATACTTTTCTGCACACAATTTGTAGCAAGAATTCAAAGGTGAAAATTAAGTAGCAAAAGCAGGAACAGTTCAAAGACGATATTATTGGGGTCAGGAACCAACCACAGAGAGAAAGAAAGCCGATGTTGTGTCTGGATATCTTGTTGTAGGACCTATATTGCCTTATATGGATAGATCTGATTTGGTAGGCTTTCGCACTATAAACTTACCCGATTTTGTGAATATATTTTCCCTAGGATAACAGGTGCTAAGTAAAATAAACACGACAAACTTGAAATGAACATGAGTTGTTTGTGAATGAATATCTTTGTTATTGACTTGTCTCTGAAAACAAAAAATTGGCTTTCAAACTTTAGCTACTCTACATTTATCTAATCGGCAGAGCAGATAATCACTGTGAAGGGTGAGTTTTTGAGCATAGCTTCAGGCTTTCTAGCAATCCCAAGAATTTGATTTTTACATCCCTCGCGCACTGATGTTCAAATGAAAACCGACGAAAACAAAGAAGAAATGATATGATTGATTTAACTTTGTGTTTTATTTTGCCGAACGAGGGAAATAAGCATTCAAACTAAGAATCTAACGAGTGTTCATATATCGCAGTTCTAAGCGTATACAGTTATTTAAATCCGCGGTATAGATGCTAGAAAAACGTTGATAACGTTGTCCTAGTGTCTTAACTGCTGACTTTGAACAAGTTTTAAAACTAATCCAATTTATTCACCACGTATAAGGGATAATTGAGGTAATAGTGAAAGTAAATGCCCAAAAGATCGTCATAGCATCAACGCTAATTAATTTGAAACTTTTCATGTAAGCTTTGTCTTTAAAGAAGACTTTTAAAAAGGATTTGGGTGGCATTTCATTCGCAGTTACTCAGGAAGTTTGTACTCGATGTGAGATTGCCATGATATCTAGAGGCTGGTTTATATCACGACTGCATATCATTAAATGGTAATATACAGTTCCAATACATAGAAATTTTGTTTCATTCTGCTAATTGATATAGCTACTCCTTCCCGTTATTTTGGCGCCAGATAGCTTTAAAAATCTGAAAACATATCCAACTTATATGCCCGTTTCAGATAATTCCAGACATATACAGTGAAATATGTCAATAACAAACGCCTGCAGAAAGATTAATATTTGTCCGTTGTTGGAATTTGATGGTTTGGTAGATGGTTCACATAGTGATAAAAAGGGGAGGGTGGAGTACTTTCCGGGTGGAGTACTTTCCTAGTGGACAAAGACGTGTTCAAAGTCCGCAGTAAAGACGCTTAAACAGCTTCTTTAGTACCTGCTAAATTTGAACCTGTTGTTGCGCACTTGGTTTGATGGTAGATTTCACTGTAGAGGATATCCAGAATTAAGATTCTTAAACAAAATAAAGATGTTACCCGAATATTTGTAGCACAACTACACCTGCTGTCGAGCATAGGAATGAAAACGAAGTGATGACAATGTCCATTACAGCTTGAATATCTTGATGATATATAATTGTATCAGATATTTGCGAGATAGCAACTCTCACAATAATGATTGATTGTTTATCCTGTACAAAGAAATATCTTCTAAAAACCTGTTCAAAGTCTACAGTAAAGAAGCTAAAACAACGTTGAAAAAGTTGTTTTGGAGTTTTTACTGCGGACTTTGAAAAGGTTTTTGCCCACTGAGAAGACTTACAAATACATGTACACAGCGCTTAAGAATACTGAATACGAACCTATATAACTCTGTATTCGAACTGTGTACTACTGTGTACTTATTATTTTAAATAAGCGCCCCCTCGAATTATTGCCTTTCGGCTCAATTTAGCGCCCACTCTCAAAATAACTATAAAAATAATAAAATGAAAAATAAATGAAAAAAAAAATCAATATAATACATATAGTAATACATGAAAACACTGCAGTACACAAAAAGGAAGTTATTGCTTTGCAACAAGTTCTACTTCGAGCACCCAACGCCTCGTTTTCATGTATTTGTGAATAGGTATATTATATAACATAGTATGTGTAGTGAAGAATTAGTAATAATATATATTGCTTTCCTTTGCTTTATAATTTCTTCTTTTCCAATTTGGCACGAGTTCAAATAAGCGCCCCCACATATTTCCACATTTTTAAATAAGCGCCCCCTCGAATGAGTGTCCCCATCGCTTAAAACAATCTGTGATAATATGCGCCCCTGGGCACTAAAACGAGAAAATACGGTATGCTTCTCAGTGATGATGCTTATCTAGACCATTAACTTAACTCGAACTCGAACAAATCTCGTGGTCACGTTTTAATTCCATAACTATATTATAACTATATGTTGTTTTGATGTATCAAGGAACAAGGCCAGTAAGAAAGTATCAGCCATGAACATTTGTAATCTAACTCATTTAAAATTTTCCTTCTTTTCAAACGATCAAATGACCATATCTTCGGAATGTTGCAGAAATAAAGACTGATCTATGGGGCGCATTTCCATTTAAACATAAGGCATCAATTCGTTCGAATCAATTATTCTGCCGTTGCAGCGTTGGAAATAATTTTCCCATTTGAAGATTTTTATCTCGTCGTCATCATTTTTGAAAAGGTCTATGTTATTTTTAAAACGGGATTCGAATGTATCTGTTGCTTTACGTTGTTGCTTAGTGACCGTATACAGACCGTATGACGACATTCACAAAAACATGAAAACGAGCTGTTGGCTGCTCAAAGTAGAAACTTGTTGCAACTCGATAGTTTCCTTTTTGTGCAGTCATTGCAACAAGTTTCTACTTTGAGTATATGACAGCTGACTGTCACAAAACATTAACCTCTTACATATTTGATAACTGATACGTTCGTATTTGACATATTTGAAGATCTTGGCATTACGCTGTTGTTAACTTTCATCATGGTACCATTGCAAAGAATGGTGCTTTCATTATCCAACTGTGAACCATTCTTATCGCTTTGCAGTTTTCTAAAATGCGTAAATAAATTTTACACGTGTTATCTACATTGATCGTGTCGTATGACGTAACTGTAGACCACGCCTGTGTATAAAACATGTAATCACGTGACCAAGTAGAATTGGGCGCGGTGAGGAAGAAGGCAGTCACGTTGACGAACTGCAACGAACTGTATCTTGTATAAAACGCATGAATTAGAAGAAGACTGTAAAATAGTGAATGTTTTCTCATAAGCGCGCCCCTAATTTTGACAGCGACTTGTTAACCCTTCGTTATTATGGTAGGGTACCTCCGGAAATTTGTTAATTCATGGGAAGGTATTAGAAGATTCAGGGGGAAAAATTCACAAAAGTATGATGCAGATTTTTAAAGTATGTGAGAAAATAACCTCCTGAATAATAATTTTTGTTATAATACTTTCCCAGCAAAATTTGAATATTCAGGGGGTCCACACTATACTAATGAAGGGTTAATATGCTTATCATTAAAAAACATAATTTAGAAGGTAAAATATGATACACTTCCTGACGAAGATTGGGCTACCAATTTCTGTAGAGCAAATAAAAGCTCTTTCAACCAAACTAATATCAAAATAACGTGTATATTGGTTAATTATTGGTTAATGTCAACCCACAGTCCATTACACAGTCCATTAAGTGCTGTACTGATGAACATATCTAATGTCTGCAGTAGAGAGACGCTGGAACAACGTTGAAAACGATGTTCAAGCGTATTCACTGCGGTCTTTGAACAAGCTTTTGACCAACAGGTATACGTTCACAACCATTAAATGAATAACCTGCATAACATTGACGTTGTTTTCAGTTGTGTGATTTCTTTGTAAGTTCTTGTTTGTTTCTTTGTGAATGTCCACATTTTATTCCTAAACAGGTTAAATAGTTAGTGTTCATATAAACCTTTGAAGTGCACCTGTTTGGAGTAAGATCTGTAACATTTGAATGAGTAATGTTATATTGCACAGGGGCAATTACCCCGAATGCTGTTCATGATAGACCGATGTTACAAAATCCTAAAACTACTTATTGTTCTCTTTCCTTTTGAAAAATCAGCAGTCAAAAATCACAAAAAAGAGATAAGCGAGTCCATTTGGTTTCATCAGACTATCAATTAGCATTTGATCACAGTGGAATACCCAATGGGCAAAAGAAACTGTTCAATGTCCGCAGTAATGATGCCAAGACAACGATATCAACGCTGTTTTAGCACCTTTACTGCACAATTTGAGCAAGTTGCTTCACACTAATTAAAACATGTTTAAAAAAAGCATGTACCTACCCTCCATGTGTGATGACATCCACATTAGAAGCATGATACAAAAGGAGTAAGAGCTAAAAAATAAATTAAACCAAAAACACATTTCTTATGTGGAATCTAGTTTTACAACATCTCCCAGTGAGTAGCACTTTTTCAAAGTTCGCACATAGCATATCGTTTTTAGCGGTGTTCTAGAGTCTTTACTGTAAGTTTTTGCCTACTGGACAGTATGTATGTTGGTGGTAGACATTTAACCCTATTAGCCATGGGGGGAGGGGCACAAAGCACCCGCAACATATTCATATTGCAATAACTGTATTGCATTGAGTTGCATTGAGTGTATCAAATTTCATGCATAAGTGGTTTGCAAATAACAGGCCGTTCTCATTTTACAGCATTCTACAGACCAAAAACCTGATGTTATTGATGACGTCATAGCAGGTCCCCCTCCCCTCTCATCCCTAATGTTTTTGAACGAAAAAAGCCCATGGCTAATAGGGTTGAGGTCGTTGAAGTGGATTTCTACTAGGCGAAAAATTGAAGAAAGTGAAGACATTCTATTGGTAGAAACTGACGTCACGCATCATGTGTCTTATTTTGCGACTAATGTCCGTTCAAACCAGGGTAATAATCCTAAACGCCGTTCCAATTAAGCTAATAGATTATACCATGATTATATCTTTGGAAAAAAAAACGTTCGTGCTGTAGCTACTCCGGATGTTTTACTCTATTTGTGGGAAACACTCGAGTATGATTATTGCTACTACATATTGGCCAACTATGGCAGATTTTACATGGACCCCTAAATGAGTTTCACCCTAAACGATCTTGCATTTGATTGGTTTCTTCTTACCGAATCAACCAATTAATTGCAAGCTCATATAGAGTGAAACTCGTTTAATAGTCCATGTGAAGGTTGACTATATGATTAGAAAGAATGGAATATAAAATATTGTAACGATAGGTATCTCGTAATGAAAGGCAAAATGTTATGGGGCCGAATTTATCCGCAGTACTGGTGTATTACTCTGATTGGACAAATGAAGTTGTCGAAATACATTTGTTTCTTATACAATAAATAGCAGAATGAAAGATGACCCTAGTGGGCACGTCAAAACGATGGCTTTTCGATGTTGATAAAGCATCATGTGCTGCAGGGATAACAAAATTTCAATACGGAGATATCTTGTACCCTGTGGAAAGTAAACATTACATACCATGTGCATAAACATCGTAAAAAAGATCTATTGATATAACACTAAATCAACTGAACTTTCTTTTTTAACGATTCAATCGATTATTAACAGATGAGCTGTCGTCGTGGTGAAACGACTTTAATTTTTAAAAATATTCAATAAACTAAAATAGTGGTGTCTCCAGTGATATTTGTGTCGCAAAAAAATTAACCAGCTGGCGCGTGACGTTTTTTTAACTTAAAAAAAAGGTTGTTGCAAAAACGTCACGTGTCCATTGGGATGTCATTATATTGTATTTAGAATTCACTTGCTCAAACATCTATCTTCAGAAAGTTTATAACTTATTATTCAACAAGTCAATACATTCGGTCTGTTCCTGTTTTCTTGGAATTACCAGACAAACAACACATTGTGAAAGACTACTGAATACGGACCCGTATAGCTCCATATATGGACTGTGTATTGCCATATAGGGACTGTAAATTACCATATATGGATATACACAGTCCATATACGGAGCTGTATGGGGTCGGATTCACTACTAGTCTTTGACGAATTATTAGAAGTGGAAACATTACATAAAAGTTTTAATTGCTATGAACTATTTGAAATTATAATTATGATGTCTAAATCTTCATGAAATAAGAAAACAGAAAACAAACTTTTTTCTTTAATTTTCTTTGCATCTTTGATTAAACGAACACCCGCTATGTAAATAACATTTGTAAGAGTAAACATAGGGGGCAATAATTTGTTTAAAGTCCGTAGTAAAGAAGCTAGAACAACGTTCACAACGATGTTCTAATGTCTTTACTACGGACTTTAAACAGGTTTATGCTCATTGGGAACTTAAGAAGTGATTTCACAATATCATCTCTCCTACAGACAGACGTATTCTTTATATTTCTTTGATTATACCTATCAGGCACAATCTCAACATTTAATTCAAAAGAAGGGTGTTATGTCAACGAGCTTGTAACAGATTGGTACGCTATAATCTCGGATAGAGGCGCCCTCTTTTGATTTCTCAAATGAATATTAGCTTGACCGACATCTCTATTCTTAGAAAGTTGTGTGTAAATTAAAGTACGCACACCATTCTTCCATTTCCACACACCTATATAGGTGTAGGGAGGTCAAATCGAGATTTACATTTGACAAATCGCCATTATGAGAGATTATAGGGTACGAAGAAACCAATTTACTAAAAGAAGAAGTTTAAAAAAGAAAAGGAATAACTTCAACCTTTTTATAGAAATAGTGCTTGTTGCTTTTTACAAATACCTTTTTATTTTCGAATTCAAATTTACCGCTATGCGCTCTAAGCTTAGCCTGTTTCGCAGACCCGCCCCGCGGCAAAAAAGTGCCGTCTACTTCGCCGCGTTTTCTCGCCAGACGTCGAGTTTGTAGTACAGGCTGCTCTAAGCTATATTCCAGAAAATCTCTTTTATCCAGTCTCTATTATTCAGTCTCGCTAAAGGCTCATTTGTTTAGACAGATTTAGTTTATTCGAGGGAGGCGCTTTATGTGTTACGTATTACAAGTTGTTATACAAATTTCATATTCAATATTTAAAACCATATGAATATACATGTATTACATTAAAACAGAAAAGAAAGTTTGTTTTTATTAATAAGTGAACAATCTCTCTTTTAATTCGTGTCAGACCAGGAAGACGTCGTGAACAATGATAGAACAAAGACAAACGGCAAATCCTCAAATTACAATCAAGGTCAAGGTCATAAATCAAGTAAAACATAAATACGGTAAACGACCACGAGAAGTCTCTAGAGATTTATCTCAGAAATTTATAGAGTAGATTTAAGACCAACCTCCATTCATCAAGATTTGTACTTGTTTTAAATCCTTATGGTCTTAGGTCTTTTTGCAAATTCAACAAATTCTCTTGATTCTAGCAGCCTAGTACCTATGCTCTTGGAACAAATTCGAATTTTTGTTTCGCTCATCTTGTTAATAAAAATTTAAGACTTATTTTGAAGTGAAATTCCGAATTTTTGCACGAATTTCCCTTTTTAGCAAATATTTGTGACCATGATTGTAGCGCCTGGGGAACTTATATGTTTTTCGAGAAAAATATGGGAGCGCTTATTAGAGGTGGGTGCTTAAAAGAAGGAGACGCTTATTAACAAAACAAAACTACGAAGCTTATAGTTATTCAAGCATAATCAAGCCGTGATGACGTTAGATAGAACGCTGGTGCAAAGAGGAGAGTTAGTTAAATCATCAGATTTAATCTATTTGGACCGGGCTTTAAATGGGTTGGATGTTCGGGGGCGCAATTTGCCCACCCTTGACATCTCAGGATTGGCTATACATACAGTCATGAAACTTGGAAGGGTAATACTACAACATCTAATAAACATTTTCAAATAGTTATTGTTTTGCTGTAGTCATTATGTTTTGCTGACGTCATCAAAAATCGCACCTAACAGAAAAATGTGTATTCTTTCGAAGCCTATAACTTTTGTTCTAAAGCTTGTTTTTACATTCTGCTTCGGGGTTCAGAAGGGGGATACTATAGTTTTTAACATATCTTCAGAAGTTTTTCTCAAAATAATGTGGTTGTGCCAGAATAGAGCGCCAAAATTAGCAGAAATACCAATACATCAAAATATCTGTCATGACGTCACCAAAATACGTCACCAAAAAGGGACGTCATAATTATAATCTGAATATACAGATAATGATGCAATTAGTCATTGCTAAAAGTTTGAAGCCTATATGATAACAACCTCGAAAAGGCAAGAAGCTATGGGAACGAGGTTGTATATGATAAATATTGAATGAATTATTAATATTTGTACTTTTTTACTTTTATAAGGATTTAAACGTTCTAGCTTTTTAGATAATCTATCGATCTTTCGTTTGCGCATAATCGCGATAGCTGACGATGTTTCGTTCGCACACATAATTCAGTTATGTAGGACTTGTTAGGATAAAAATTGATTTCTAGATATTGTCTTCGAGAAATTTATTAAAATCGTCACAAAAGAGATTACGGATTTTCTGGGCACACTGATTTAAGTTTGATTTAATCTGTTGCTATGGTAATAAATCACTTTTTGATGTGACTCTTTATTTTTTAAAACAAATCTTATTCAAATCGTTCAAATTATTCAAGAGGGTTAATTATTAAAGGGTTAATGATAAAAACAGATAGTTTTTAACGAAATGGAGAAAAGTAAAGAAAGTTGCTTTTCCACTCTTTAAATACATACAGAATTCTGATTAATTATGTAAAAATTATTAGGCAAGTAAAGAAGATGCTTCCCTGAAAGTAGACCTGTTAAATATGATTTAAATTTTTCTATTACTGTTCCTCGGTTCTAATATCAGACTGTACACTTTTTTTTATATAAGAAACCTAGTACTAGAATCTTCAAAAATTAAGAAACGTTTACTACTGCAAATTATTCTTGATTTTTGGGATAAGAACCTTTTTGGATTGGCATGTTGGTGTTGTTTCGTGGTACAACAAGAAGCTAGACAAATATCGAATTCTATCTAACGATAAATCTGAGGATTCCCTTAGTAAGCTACAAGACGCAATTAAAACATACTTACTCGTTATTATTGTCCGTTTTGGTCTCTGTACTCTGTACTGTATTTGAAAAATTTAAGAAACTTTTAGAACTAAAAACCTTCAATTTTGAGGTCATTATTAAGAAACTTTTGCTACTAGGCCCTTCGCTAGGTTTCTTATAAAAAATAAAACGTGTATAACACATTTGCTACAATGATTATAAATAAATTAAGGTGTCAGAATGGTTTTTCAACTCATTAACATACTATTAACTCAGTACTCATCTCCACGACATCTTCTACTAAATGTCAAGTTGATAACACTGCAGGGAATCTCATAAAAATGGAGAAGGTCACCCCAATGACAATAACGCAATAAAATTATGGTTAACTGACTAAAAGAAACTTATCAATCAATATGATCGCTAAATTTGACACATTCTACACACCTTCGGTCTTATTATCTACAATCTTACATAATCATAAAAGCATAAACATAATAATAGTCCTCTTCATAATACAATGAACACGAGGAGTTCGTTGTTCAAAGCAGAACATGCTACAATGCATTAACTTCTTTTGTTGTGTGCAGTGAAGTCACTGTACGCAAAGGAAGTTATTGCATTGTAACAAGCTCTCCATTGAGCAACGAACTCCTTGTGTTCATTGTTTTATGAAAAGGACTATTATTATGTTTATGCTTTTATGATTATGTAAGATCATAGATAATAAGAACTATATGACAAAAGCGCAAAAGACTATCGAATAAGATCCCGTAAATTCCATATATGAATGACTGTTTAATTGTGTCATACTTGGTAACATATTTAATTATATTGCTATATTTGCTAATTATGAATGTTTAAAAAGCCTTCGTAATGCCTCGTAGACCAAAATAATACCGAATTTAAACAAAAATATTTTTGAAAATATCCGGTTCCGAAGGCCAAAAGTGGTCCTGGGTCCGTTTGGAGAAAATTTTTGGTAATATGCAGTCTATGTACGAGAATATAATGGTCCGTATTCGGTAGTATATTATACTGTATGACTATAATAATCAATATAACGTAGTTAGAGGATCATGTTAAGATTCCGCACCCAAAACGCCATAAATTATCATGACATTATAGACCTTATTAGAGGTCATATGTAAGAATTAGCCTTTTTTATGGTCCCTTTTCGTAGATTTATTGTAGGGAATGTGCCTATCAACTATTAAGATGTTGCAGAAAAATACAGAACGCGAGAACAATAGTTAGTATTATCCCTTATGTAACGCCGTGAAATGTGGTAACGTCGGATATCTGTGGTAAACGGTGACAAATGTAGTAATATCTGTAGTAACGGCAAAGGTAGTAACACCCAACGACAAATGTAGTAACATAGAAAAATGTAGTAAACTTTTTTCTTGACGATAACTTTAGTAAATCATATACTTGATTAGAGAAAGTACAGAACTTAAAATGTTAAATTAATGTTAAAATAACAAGACAAGTTAACAAGTTTTTGATCTATGCCTGCAATACTAAATCGATATGCAATGGCATTTTACTTTGTTTATTTCATGCTAAACGTGAAACACTCATTTTTAAATAATTTTATTTATACATAAACACGCATTTTCAATTTCTCGAGGAAACGAATCCACATAATTAATTTTGATAGGCCTATGCAATGCCTTGCTGAGAATGGACTGATTATGAGGGAGATCCGTTAAGCCTTATAAAATAGTATGAACATATTTGTTATTGATATTTTGATCGGTTCAGAACATGTTTTACACTGAAGACAATAACAGGACCCGCACAAGAGAACACAGACATAGAGTCAAAGCTTGGGAAATTAATAAGATGCAATGAAATACTTCCTTAGATCACTTTAAAGACCAGAGTAATCTATGGAGACTAATTGTTGAGACCATGATGACCATATCCTATTCTTTCTAAAACTAACTGTATTGATTAGAGGGGGATTAGACCGGCCAATAAAGATATATTCGGAAGGGAATTTGACCCCCACATTCAAAATAAGCAACCTAAAAATATTAAAACTGGAAACTTTCAAGTCAAACGGACCATTTTCAATATTTTATCCATATTGGCCAAAGCTAGCCCAAAAATCTATTTTTAGAACGGAGTTTTAAAAGAACGTGCGGTAACCAACAATGTTTTGGCACCTTCCATCATATTATATGCAAAAAAAACAATACTATGTATTATATTCTCGCTTTACTACAGTTATCGTCAAGAAAAGAAATTACTACATTTGTCGACGTTACCACATTTGTTGACGGGTATTTCTACATACTATAGTTATTACAACATTTTTTTCAACGTTAACTACAAATGTCGCCAGGTATTACTACATTTGTCCACATTTATCACATATGTCGCTTTTCCATTTGACGGCGTTACACCACATAGGGTGGACAAAAATTAAGAACATATCATCCCATAAAAAACATGGATATATTTGCCTCCAATTATAAGCCACGTGCTCATGTATAGAAGCATATGAATGGTGCAATGTTTACATTAGAAATATTATTTCGAAGAAGTAGTTTATACATGATTGGAGGGTGGTTATAAAGTATATACAATTGTGACAAAATATTATCAATTAATACAATCCAGTAAGCAAAAACACTTGTTCAAAGTCAGCAGTAAAGACGCTAGAACAGCTGGAACAACTTTTTTCTAGCATCTTTATTCACTGAGAATAAACTAAAGTTTATTATGTACAATTCATCGCTCAACTAATCAGAAGTAAGATCAGAAGCGATTACACAACATAGTAATGATGATAAACAAAAAATAGTATAAACCAAAAGCCTATTCAATAAGAGCCGAAGAATATATTTATATTTGAACTTTTTACAAATAACGCCTAGATGCAGAATGCCACAGAATATGTAGGCGATCCAACACTTCCTCTCTCCAGTTATAAATTTTTTAATGTATATTATAAAATTATTTTTGGAGTAAATGAAGTTTTTGTAAAAGGGTTGGCTACTCTGGGTTGGCTACCGACGTTTTGCTTGTTTGTTTACATTTAAAAAACTTTTTTTTTTGTCGGATGAAACCAAACTGATCCTCTTACCCCTTTCTTTTCCTATTTTTGATAAAGTGATGAAGTTCGCCTTAGTTTGATTGTTCAATGTTTCCGTTGCTACGCAATATTTTGAATATAAAATCGATATTCGAAAACTGTCGACTATTCAAAAATTAAGCCAATCATATCATATCGCCAAAATTTAAATTGAACCAATGAAAATGCTCCCCAACGAATTTTAGAGAAAAATGATCGATTCAGAACACAAACGTAAAGAACTAACTAGATTTTTATCAACGAAGAAAAACCTTGCACGTATTTACATTTTTTCTAGCTGATTAAGTTGGTTAACAATATATGGATTTGCGAAGAAGCGAGTAATGGTTGTTGTCATACTGCAGTAACTAGAATTGAATTGATTTTCGTGACACCTTGAGTATAATAGTTACCGTGAAGATTGAATGTACAAAAACAGTTAGAAATTTGACTAGTAGTTGACAATAATGCGCAAAACAAGTTAGCCAATTGAGAGCATGTAAATCAAAAAACTTCCGTCGGAGATAAATAAATGATTTGCGAAAATAAAACTGAAAATAGGATAAGCGGAAGACCAGATTGACGTGAAACTCCAAAAAATATTGAAGTTGATATATTATGATATAAAGGAGACACGGAGAGATTTCTAGAGAGAATAAAGTGAACGGACTTTCGTATACAAATATAAAACATAAGAAACTTCAACTTCTACGCGAGAGAGACTTTCGAACCCAGCGTATAAGTCCACGAAAAAAAAACGCTTTTGAACCAGAATAAGCCTTGGGCTTATATTTGGTAGTTTACGTTACCTATCACAGCGTAAAAGACTACTGAATACGGACTTGTATAACTCCATATTCGTATAGTGTATTGCCATATACGAGTTCGTATTTACTAGTCTTTCAAGCTATATCTAATAAAAGACAAAAGACTTTTGTCGCGGTCCTTTATTTTGGCTCGTTACTCCGGTTATTCTCTATCAATCGATTATAAATTTGTTTAGAATAATCGATTTACACACTTATGTTTCCACTGCGCGATGGCAGCAAGCAATTTTTAGCAGATCATAGCTTTCTTAGCCTATGTGAATAGTTCTTGATGTATCTCGGTCTATGCACAAACGTCACATTTTTCGGTGTCAAAAAATCCCAGGATTTTCAGAACTACATTGCATGCGCACTGACGTTCAACACAAAAAGCTTATGCTTGTTTATATTTTTGCGGACCGAGAGAGAAGCGAGACCCATAACGAAAAATATGACATTTGTGCATAGACTAAGCCGAGCAGGGGAAGGTCTATATTGTAGGCTAAGCTTTCTGAACTATGCTTGCCTGCTAACAAAACTAGTCGGCTTAATAAATTAGAGCGACTTCGTTTTTCAGGGTTCTTATAAGATAGCCCGTGGAATTTTCGATCCAAGAAATGGTGTGAAAATTGTTCAAGCCCGAGGGCTTCTAGAGTCTATTCAAAGGGAACGTCGATTTCATTATTTGAAGATTCTGCCAATCTTGATCCACCAAACAACATCAAGATCGCATTGAGTAAAACGCAAATAATTTAAGCGGTTCTTATTACTCATAAGCATCAAGTAGATATTTCGACATTTCATTGTAACTTTTGATGTTTTGATGTCATATTAGAGTTGTCTCAAAGTTTTATTTTTGATATTGCAATTATACTTTCGCCATCAAGATCACACCCTTCAAGATTCAATAATTTTAAACAGTTCTTTTTTTCGCATAGATAATTTGCCAATTCCTTAAAACCTTTTGATGTTATATTTTCGTTGTCAGTGAGGTCTAATTTTTCTAAATAAAGGATCGATTTCGATAGTGTAATAATGCTGTCGTCATCAAGATCACACGCATTAAGCTTCAATACTTTTAAACAGTTCTTTTCTTCGCATAGATAATTTGCCAGTTCCTTGACACCTTTTGATGTAATATTTTCGTTGCTACTGAGGTCCAATTTCTCTAAATAAAGTACCGATTTTGATAGTGTGATAATGCTGTCATCATTAAGATCGCACGAAGAAAGATTCAAACGTTTCAAAAAGTTTTTCTTTTCCTGATAAGCACGATATAGGCCATTTGACATTTCCTCGAGTCCTTTTGATGTTATATTTCCGTTGTAACTGATGTCTAATTCTTCTAAATAAAGTATCGATTTCGATAGTGCGATAATGCTGTCTTCATCAAGATTACAATTACTAAGGTCCAATTCTTTTAAACAGTTGTTTTTCTCACATAGGTAATTCGCCAATTCCTTGAAACCTTTTGATGTTAGATTTTCGTTGTCACCGAGATCTATTTTATTTAAATAAAGTATCGATTTCGATAGTATGATAATGTTGTCGTCATCAAGTTTACAACTACTAAGGTCCAATTCTTTTAAACAGTTGTTTTTCTCACATAGGTAATTCGCCAATTCCTTGAAACCTGTTGATGTTATATTTTCGTTGCCACGGATATCTAATGATTCTAAACAAGGTACCGATTTTGATAGTGCGATAATGCTGTTGTCATCAAGATTACACTCACCAAGCTTCGATTCTTTTAAACAGTTCTTTTTTTCGCATAGGTAATTCGCCAATTCCTTGAAACCTGTTGATGTTATATTTTCGTTGCCAATGATATCTAATGATTCTAAACAAGGTACCGATTTCGATAGTGCGATAATGCTGTCGTCATCAAGATTACATCTACGAAGACCCAATACTTTTAAACAGTTGTTTTTCTCACATAGGTTATTCGCCAATTCCTTGTAACCTTTTGATGTTATATTTTCGTTGAAACCGAGGTTTAAATTTTCTAAATAAAGTATCGATTTCGATAGTATGGTAATGCTGTCGTCATTAAGATTACAATCAAAAAGACGTAATATCTTTAACAAGTTTCTATCATCCTGGTGAGCACGATATAGGCAATTAGACACTTCATTAAATCCTTTTAATGTTATATTATTGCATTGGTGAATCGTGAATGATTCTAAACATGGTATCGATTTTGATAGCGCAATAACACTGTCGTCATTAAGATCACAATCGGAAAAAAACAATTGTTTTAAACAGTTCTCATTATTTTCATCATGCATGGAATTTTTGGCATTCATAATTTCTTTAGAAAGACAAATATAAAATTCCGATTGATTGCTTTCGTTGAAAACATTTGTTGCAGTTGCAGTTGCTAGATATTGTGTTATGTCTTCTATTTCATCAGGATTCCCCAATCTCAGTGCAATGGTAATCTTTGAAATAATCTTAATCTTCACATTTTTAAGAAAGTAAAGCAACTGTTGTAGTTGATAGTGATCGCCTATATGAAATATTCCGGTCATCTCCAAGAAGTGCTTTTCAAGACTCTCTGATAAACTACAAT
The DNA here is from genome assembly GCA_032360805.1 of Neoturris breviconis. NCBI lineage: Eukaryota > Metazoa > Cnidaria > Hydrozoa > Anthoathecata > Pandeidae > Neoturris > Neoturris breviconis. Next base: position 319 of record JAULBZ010002325.1, on the reverse strand, counting down.
GATATTCATACACGTGGGATAAAGAGTTGGCAATTTCGTCCACACTATCGCTCTGATGATACAATATACCCTCCTGATGAGGATCTTGCATTTGAATTAGATATTCCGCATTAGTGGTATTTCTATCGCCATTCTTTCCGGAAATTGTAGTAGCAAACCTTTTTAAGTATTTTGAAGCTTCAGATTTTTCTTGAAGAAGACCAGCTAATCCAACAAACATCAAAAGGCTGTTTTCAAGATGCGATTTACTTGTTAAACTTTCTACACATAAACCTTCTGCTAAAATGTGGACAGCACATAGAAATTCTTGTAGCACTAA
>JAULBZ010002324.1:0-19051 GCA_032360805.1 Neoturris breviconis | reverse complement strand
GCGGGGCATGGGACCCTGCAGGTTATTGGATCTCCAAAAAAAGTCCAGGTCCATAGGGTTAAAGGAGAATCACCCATCGCATTAGTTATTGTTTTTTAGTACATTGAGAAAAGGTATGCATGTCCGTGCATTTCTTTAAGGTGGATGTCGACTAGGCGAAATTCAGTTATCATTTTCGATCTGTTTTTTCTAAAGTTAGCATCTTACATATCGAATTTGTTTTTTCTATATTTGATATCAACAAAACCGGGAGAGTATGCTCTTTCCACTTTATTATTGCTTTAGTGAAGAGTAACGTACGGTTGTAATTTGTAATTTGTGAACCTTATAAACCTTACGCTGTGTTTTGTAAAGTAAGATTTAAAATTAGTGGTCTATAAATAGTGGTTTATAAATACCTTTTTTAAGCTAATGTATTAGGTTTAAAACTAGATTAGATTTGAGATATGGTTAGGCAATATTATAATATTGGTTCCCTACTGATGTTCTAGAAACTACTACTGCTTCTACAACAACGGCAACAACATTGTCAACTAGTACACAGAAAAAGACACCTCCACCACCATGCAGTGCATGTGCAACATTGATACCAGTTGGCGTATCTGATGGGAGAATTCCAGACTCTAATATGAGAAGTACATCTGTTAGAGTAAATAAACCAGGAACGCCAGAACATACTGGTCCTGAACAAGCACGATTGAATAATAATGGTGGTTCAGGAGAATCAGAATCAGGAAGCGGTTCAGAAAGTTCCGGATTGGAAAGTGGTTCAGGTAGTTCAGAAAGTGGTTCAGGATCTCTAGAATCAAAACAAGGTTCAGGTGCTTGGGAACCAAATGATGAAGAAGGTTATCTTGAAATCAACTTCAATAAGGTAGAAAGAGTTCGAGAAATCAGAACACAAGGTTCACCAACTGCTGATAAGTATGTCGGAAGATATTTCTTATTTTATTCAGTTGATGGTAAAACATGGAAGAGATATCCAAGTGTAAGTACTCTCACACTACTATCTAGAATGTTCAGCTGCATATAGTTCTACATTCAGTTCTGCTGCATATATAATATGTTTGGAACCGTTAGGTGACCTTTCAAACAATATATATATATATTGCGCTAGAATAATAAAGATGGATACAATTAACATTACTTGGTGGACATTTCAATACTAATCCATGAGATAGTTCAGATAAGATACTTTTTACATCTTATTTAATTTAGCAAGTTAGTCATCTGAAGTCATCTTTAGCAGGATGTTTAATCAATTATCCATTAATTCATTAACAAAGTCATATTTTTATTGATATGTGTCTGTTCCTAAGTACGATATCAGTGTTCTAACTTGTAGTACATGTAGATTAAAAAACATTTAGTTGGGGAGGGACATAAACCTCCTCCCCCAATTGTACACACTATTCTTAAGGTGGATGATGAAGCCATGAAGGCTTAGCAACCGTTGAATGTTAGATGTTTTAATTATTTTACATGTCAAAAGTATTTTTATTAAAAGTTTTAAAAATTATGTTTTTGAAAATACTGACTATTTGGGGTACATGGTCCATAGAAACAGGGACCTAAAACACACTCCCGAAATAAAAGTCCATAGCAACCGTCTCTTTTAAGATTTGAAGCATTGTCAGTATGCTTATTAAAGGTATATAATGACGTGAACAGACAGTTTTTGTATCTAAGCAACAGTTGTCATAGTACCTAAAAAATACTGTTTTTTGCTAATTACCATGGCAACCGTTGCTTAGATAAAAAAACGTTTTGAAAAATATGCAAACAAAATATATTTCACTGACAATTGCTGACAATGTATAATTTGGTGTGAACAATACGAAGAAAAATAATGCACATATCTGTCGGATGAGAAGCCTCCATACCTAGAATCTCCTAAACCAATGAATGACCTCAGCTTACTTCCTTAACGTTTACGTAAGTTGGTGAGGGAACACTTATGGTATACTACATTCCTTGTAACACACACTGAATAACCGTACCCAACCAAACAAGAGTAAATAACTTGTGTGGAGGAAGTAATGAATAGGTTCAGGGGTTGTGTCGTCCACAGAGATGTTAGCGAAAAGCAATGTTTTTATTTCAGAAAGAAAAGGGTGGCATTTTCAATGGAAATAGTGATGCTACATCAACTAAGACAAACAAACTCGATGTAATTGCAAAAGGTGTTAGAATTTATCCAGCAAATGATGTATCTATTGGAGATCCTGACCCTGCTTTAAGAGTTGAGTTTTATGTATGTCCACCATGCACGACACCCGCACCACCAACTACTACCCAGAAACCAACTACAACAACAACTGGGAAACCAATAACCACTACATCGACAACAACAACAACAACAACTACAAAAATACCAACAACCACCACTGAAGAACCTACTACAACAACAACTAAGAAACCTACTACAACCACTGAAGAGCCTACTACAACTACAGAAGAGCCTACTACAACCACAGAAGAGCCTACTACAACTACAGAAGAGCCTACTACAACCACGGAAGAGCCTACTACAACTACAGAAGAGCCTACTACAACCACAGAAGAGCCTACCACAACTACAGAAGAGCCTACTACAACCACTGAAGAGCCTACTACAACCACTGAAGAGCCTACTACAACCACTGAAGAGCCTACTACAACTACAGAAGAGCCTACTACAACCACTGAAGAGCCTACCACAACCACTGAAGAGCCTACTACAACCACAGAAGAACCAACCACAACCACAGAGGAACCTACTACAACCACTGAAGAGCCAACCACTACTAAGACAGGTAATGTTAGGATTTTTTCAAATTATGTTTTACTAGTTACAACTTGTTATCTTGTACGTAAAGATTATTATTATTAAAATGTTTTTTTTTAAAATTATTAACACTGTTATGATGAACAAAATCGTTTCTGTGGCCACGAGAGGATTCCATTTCCGCAGATCATCTTTGTTAAATATCAAATTTTCTGGTCTAATATTAAAAAATGTCATGTTACAGAACTATCTATGTACTCACATTAACTGGAAACCTTCTAAGTATTTGTGATTGCATTTTAAATCTATTAATTTATTAAATATATGGAATTTGGATGGCAATTCCAGCAATCTAAACTATAGCCTTAGTATCAATAAAATGCAATTGAAATTTGACCTGTGGACTTTTACCACAAAGTTACACTTTATAATACGACCTAGTCTAACCATAAGAAAAAAGTTTAGAAGAATAGAAAAATATTAAGTTATATCAATCAATCAACCAAATAAACTATTAAATAATTATAGTATTAACCCTATTCGGGTCAGGGGGCTAAAACTTTTGAATGGCTTATATGAGTATTTATTTTGGGACTTTTCATACAATTTATCTAGAATTTTTTTGAAATCTTTTTTTTTTGACAGTAACTGGTGATTATCTTCCCCAAGCAACCATATTTTAGACAGCTGGTAAAAAATATTTTCAAAAAATATTTTTTTCTTATTATTTTTGTCTGAAAATGTGATATATCTTTTTGGAACAAAAACATTTTTACCTACATATTTGTTTTGCACAACCTGTTTTCCAATGATGACGTACATCGATTGCAAAATAAAAGTAATCAAATCACCTTAAGGTTGCAATGTTGTCATGTTAAAGTATTAACCTTTATAGCTACTACTTTTATGGTTGCTTGCAAAATGTCTTATTCTGCAAATGTTTCTGAATTTCTTGTATTTATATTAATTCTGTTTTATCGAAATATATCTACTACTACTTATATCAAAAGTCGTATTTATTTAGTTACAGAAATCGTTACTGAACCAACAACAAAGATTACCACTGAAGCAGTACTAGGTATGATGTATTTCTGATCCCTTTTGAGCATGCATATCTGCTCCCGCTAGCCTGAATTGTTGACAGTTTTGAATGATATTTTAATTGTGTAAGTAGGAAATTACCTTGTATTCAAAAAGACCACAAAACTACGGAAATGTTACTTAGGCCTTATTAGGCCTAATTTGTACTGTATTTTAGCATCATTCCTTATAGTATATCCAAAAGGATCTATGCACTTGTCTCACTGAACTAACTTTAATTTGCTAATCCGTCAATGCTCTATATATGGCTTACCTCTTTCATTAATTTAGTTTCACATGTATATTTTTGTTTTTTTGAACAGCATTGCATTATTCTCTCTTAAATAAATTTGTTTGGATTAAATAAATAAATAAATAAAATAAATTTCATTTCTTAATTCAATTTAATAAACTTAAATAAATTTGTTTGTTATATAAAGCAGGATCGAGCTTTGGTCAAAAGAAGACAAACAAAGAAGGAATGAGGGGTCAAAAACGCAATAATGAAATCTTTAGCATTAAAAATTAGTGATGATAGTTACAAGTAGCAGGTTGCAAGTAGTTTAATACTTACCTATTTGCTGTCGTATACTATTACTCTTCACATTTGTGCTAGTAACAGCGTTATCACTATAACTTCAACATTGACACAAATAAATTTATGAATTCATTATTACCCTTCTAGATACTACTACCACTGAAGAGCCGGCAACAACAACTTCAACAACTACAACAACCAAAAAGACATCACCACCACCATGCAGTGCATGTGCAACATTAGTTCCAGTTGGTGTATCCGATGGAAGAATTCCTGATTCAAATATGAAAAGTACATCTGTTAGAATAAATAAACCAGGAACACCAGAACACACTGGTCCGGATCAAGCGCGTTTGAATAATAAGCCATCAAATGGGGGTTCAGGAGAATCAGAATCAGGAAGTGGTTCAGAAAGTTCCGGATCAGAAAGTGGTTCAGAAAGTTCCGGATCAGAAAGTGGTTCAGGATCTCCAGAATCAAAACAAGGTTCAGGTGCTTGGGAACCAAATGATGAAGAAGGTTACTTGGAAATTCACTTTAATAAGTTGGAAAAAGTTCGAGAAATCAGAACACAAGGTTCCCCATCAGCTGATAAGTATGTCAGGAGATATTTCTTATTTTATTCAGTTGATGGTAAAACATTTAAGAGATATCCAAGTGTAAGTATTTCTCCATTTATATTTTGTTCTACAAAAAAACAACCAAAACAAATCTTCTTGTAAAATGTTTCCATGACCTTTAAAAGAATATGCGAGAAAGTATTTTAACACATAGAACCCGAAGGATTACGAAATATAAGACTATTTGCGAAATCTGCACAGAGGAGCGCATGAAGTCGAACGGTTCAGAAGGCCAGGGTTGATGCAAATATCTCTAACCATTCTCAAGGTTGAATTGTTAAAAGTTTTTAAGAAATATGAAGCATCTGCAACTAGCAATTGGATACAATATTTCTTAACCCTAATAGGACTGGACTTTTTTGATGCAGAAAAATCGATGTATTTAAGACACTCGAGAATGTCCGAATGTTACTCTTCGATGTCCTAATCTACAATCCAGAGAAGAACATAATGCTATCATTTGTTACGTTGTAAATGACATCATGGATCATTAAATATGACGTCATAGGTCCAAGAAACACAAAACCGATTGGGGAATGTACAGAGGCTAGCTAACTATTGCAAAATGTGATAATAATTAATTACCAATTTAATATCAATTGTAGTGATCCTAGTTTATGCGTTACTGTAGAATAAAAGAAACAACTATATACCTTTTTCGCGATTTTAACCTCTAAAATTGATGTATGTCTCGTATTTGGATCAAAAACAGTTCTTTAGTCGTCATAAAAATAAAATGCGTTGAACAAACCGTTTAATTTGGTATCTTTTGCTAAGATTTTATGTTTGTTAGCAGTATATACAGTTTTCACATTGATAACTTTCAAAATATTATTATTCCATAAATAACATTTAGTTGATGAAAAGGAGACTGTTTTAACAAAATTTTATATTTTTAAAAAAACTACCCCTTGTTCAGAATTAAGTTGTCCAGGGAAAATAAACCGAACTATTAAAAAGAAAAATCCATAATCCAAATCCTTAATAAAAGTTAGGAAAAGTCACTAATACCATACAATTAACAGAAAGAAGGATATGGTAGAATGAAAATGATGCGGGCACCCTCCCCCCGGGTTTAATAGGGTTAAAAAATATCAAATAAATGTGCTCTCTAAAAAGTAAATTTTGTTATTATTTTAGAAGAATGAAAAAGGTGGTTGGTTTGATGGAAATAGCAATACTCTCTCAACTAAATCAAACAAACTAGACTTCACAGCAAAGGCTGTTCGAATAATTCCAATGAATGATGTATCACTTGGAGATCCAGATGCTGCTTTAAGAGTAGAGTTTTACGTATGTCCACCATGTACTACACCAACAACACCAATGTTGACAACCACAACAACAACAGAAGAGGTGACAACAACAACCACAGAAAAACCTACTACTACAGAAGTAATTTCAACAACTGGAAAACCAACTACCACTGTACAAAAAACTACAACTCAAACAGGTATATGTACTATTTTATTCACAGTAAGTTAAATTTTGCTAAGTATAAAATCCATGTCTATAAGTTTAAGTACTGATATCTTATTACCATTGCTTATGAGTTGATGTTAGATGGTTCATCTAAATGTTAAATAGTATTCCAACAAAAAAATAAATATTTTACTTCTCATTTAGTTACCAAGATAGTGACAGAGACAACTTCTGAAAGTCCAGAACTACGTACGTTTACAGTTTTTTACTTTTTTCATATTTATTCTTGATGGATATGTTTTCATTGATTATATTTACCTTATGTATATTTGCAACCACCCCCTGATGACGTCACTGATGCTTGCTTTGACGTCATCAGTAAAAGTAAGTAAGCGGTCGGTAAAATATGCTATCTGGTCTGAAGAAAAATGAAATCTGGTCTGTATTTTTCATTACTTTTATACGTTTCATTTATTACTTCCATAAATAATATCTAGTTGCTGAAAAGACAGCCTAGCAGCATCAGATACTATTTTTACAATTTTTTTATTTTTTTAAAAAATTAACCCTTTTTCGGAATTAAGTTAGCTACTGCCGAAAAGTTAATCCTGAAATCCTTAAAAGTTAGGAATAGTTACCAAATTTACCCTCCCCCCTGCCATGGCTAACAGGGTTAAATTGTAAGTTAAACACAAAAATAAGAATTATTGATGTAATTTAGTAACAACCACAGAGGAGCCTGTAACAACTACAACAACAACAACTACTACTACAAAGAAACCAACAACCACAGAGGAACCAACAACAACCACAGAGGAACCAACAACAACCACAGAGGAACCAACAACAACCACAGAGGAACCAACTACCACTACAGAAGAACCAACTACCACCACAGAGGAACCAACTACAACAACAGAGGAACCTACTACCACTACAGAGGAACCAACAACAACCACAGAGGAACCAACTACAACCACAGAGGAGCCAACTACGACAGAATCCACCTCTACAAAAGCCACACCAACAACGCCAAAGAAATGTGATTGTTCTGTGCTCAAGCCAATTGGTGTGTCCGATGGCAGAATTCCAGATGATAATATGATGTCAGATTCAATAAAGGTTTATGAACCTGGAACAGCTAAACATACAGGACCAGATCAAGCAAGATTAAACAACAAAGCCTCCTCTAAAGGAGTGGGAGCATGGATGCCAGATGATTCAGAAGGTTATCTTGAAATTACATTTAACCGAGTAGAGGGTATCAAAAGTATTGTAACTCAAGGCAATCCTGATGGGAAATCATTCACACGTCGTTTCTTCTTATTTTACACAGTAGATGAAAAGAACTGGATTCAAGCTAAATCGGTAATGCTTAAATTCTACTCTTATTCAAGAAACGTAAATTACCAATTAAGGTAACCCAAACATTGGGGGATTTTCACCCCGGCTATTTCAACCCATCCAAAGCCCGGCCTAAATAGGGTTAATGATATTGTACCAACAGCTACAACGACAAAGTAATAGTTATGGCTTAATATATTACCATCCATAATGTCTTAAAATAAATTACCATATATTAACTTGTTATGAGTTACTCCAACTTCAATGTACGTCAAAAGCTTCCGAGATAAACAGTGAGATAACTTCTTGCTAGCATAATGCTTTATAATAAGTCAAACAAACAAATATTATGTAGCATGCATTGAACTGATCGACAATCGATTTTTTATGTAATTTTAGACTGAGGGTGCGCCAATATTCAATGGCAATAATGATGGACATACTATTAAAGTAAATAAAGTAGTTTTCAATGCTAAAGCTGTGCGAATACATCCTGTCAATGACCCATCCAATGGTGATCCTGATGCTGCGTTAAGAGTAGAATTGTATGGCTGTCCACCATGTGGAGGTAAGTGGTAATTGTGTGGCTGTCCACCATGTGGAGGTAAGTGGTAATTGTTGACATTAATCATCCAGATATTCACAAACAAAGATATTTAACGGAGTTACAAATATTTTCATATTAAATGAGTGTTATTATTCAGAGGAACATCATCCTAGAATTCACAAATATATTCACAAACAAAGATATTTAAGGGAGCTACAAATATGTTTGTATTAAACGAGTGTTATTATTCAGAGGGACCTTAGAATTGGAAGCCAGTTAGTACAGATGGTTAATTTTATTTAATGATTGGAATGATTTTTCTTTCTTTGTATTTAGTAATTACGACATCTGCAACTACGACATCTGTAGGTATGTTGATTCGAAACATTTATTGTAAGAAATACCAACAATGAAACAATTCAGATCTTATGCAAAAACAAGAAGAAAATCTTTATTCACGAAATGTTTTTTGAACAGATCGTTAATTCGGATACGCTCCCTTATTCTATTTATTTCACTTATTCCACTTCTTTTACTTTTTATACTTCCTTTACTTCTTTTTAGTGACGCACATTATCACTGAAGATACAACAACTGCAACGACTGCTCCTAATCTTTTCAGTAAGTTAAGAATAGCTCTTTCCTTCCACACATTTTATCCCTTATATTAGATACACAAATGTGTTTTTTTATCAAAATGAATTGATAGTTGTAAACGCCTGCAATTCGACACTGCTTAACGGTTTTGCCTTAAATTTTTTAGGCCTTATTTTTGCCCGTTTCGGCCTAAATTGCTGTTTTGTGACGTCGAAGAATACACAGTGGCACGGGAATTTCATAGAGAAAGGTTATTTTAGCCTAAATACTGAAATAGTGGCCACGAATCAATGAAACTTGGTGACCAGCACAAACTTGTTTCTAACCCTCGAAGGTGGTGTTATCACATCACCAATTTAAAAACTGCTAAAAATTAACCTAGATTCGTCCCTTATATTAATACACAAACCACGTGCTTTTTGTCAGAATGGATGATGTATATGAAATAAATTGTGATGGGACCGGATCTCTTCGGGGAGAGGAGAAACTTAGGACAAATTTATACTTTTGTTAAGTTCAAGAAAGCTTAAAAGAATAGCGAGAATAGGCAGCTAGTTGACACATTATTTCCTTATAGAAAATTAATATTTTCGCATATAATTATCTTGTGTATGTAATAATGTAATATAGCTGTTATTTGGATAAATATTCCAAGTTTGAAATGAAAGATTAGAATGGTGGAGCGGAATAAATCCAATCCAATTCCATGTCAAAAAAAGTAATTTGTTTTTAATACACGCTTTATTTATTTCAGCAACCCAATCAACGACTAAAAAACCAAGTAAGTAACTTCCTGGTTTTAACATTGATCCAGTGAACATTAATGAACATATGATATGCTACATTACAAATCTGCTCTAAGATGTCAAACATCTTTGGATCGGGCTTTGGGTGGGTTAAAATGTTGAGGGCGGATTCCGCCAACAACCCCCCTGCGAATAAATATGGTACTCTAGCAGAATATGATACCAATCGCCCACTAATTTGAAACCTAAATATCTGGGTATTAACATGTTTAAAGTGATAGTTCTTAGCTGGATTTGTGACGCCTGTTAGGCCTGTTTAAACTATAAGTATAGAAAGTTAGTTCCACAACTTCAGTGTACGGTATATCTGTGTATCTATCGATTTGTGCCAAGTCCAAAGGTATTGTAAACTATTTTCTTTCTCAATTGTTGCAGCATGTCCTGGTGAAAAAGTGTTTACAAATTGCAGTACTCAACTCAAATGTGATGGACGGGACATGTGTCATGCAGAGTATACGTCATTTGAGGGTTGTTGCTGTCCTGATGGACTCTATTCGATTGGCGATAGATGTGTAAAGAAAGAAGAATGTCCATGTCTGAACAAAGGTGTTATTCAGGTAACTTTCCAGTCATTAAAATTGCAAAAAACAAAGGTTCTTCATAATGTAACAAGGCACTGTGACACTTTCCCAAGAGAAAAATGGAGGGGTAGGCTGTTTATCCGAGGTGGGTGTCTATTTGTGTCACCTTCCCAAGAGAAAAATGTAGGGTAGGCTGTTTATCCGAGGTGGGTGTCTATTTGGAGGGGTGGGCTGTTTATCCGAGGTTGGTGTCTATTTGTGGAATTAATCTGTAGAACAAGCAGAATAATAATCTTTATTGGTAACTGAATAATAATCTGTATTGGTAACTGAAAATGTTCTTGTATAGGATGTTTGCTAGATTGTTTTTTAATGAGAATTGTTTAACGCCCTTCATATATATCTTTACAATGCCATATATGTCAATAGTGGCAGTATCCGTGTCTGGTGTGCTTTATTTTATTTTTTTTAATGTTCTCTCTTCTTTATAATTTAGAAGGGGGGAAATTTATGGTATCCAAATGATTATGAAATATGTAGGTGTAAAAATGGAAAGCAAGATTGTTCATTGAGTTGTCCTGCAACATTTAGATGTCAACAGGTTCGCTTCACAATGAAATACTTTATTTAAAATATTTTTGTTTGCATGAGAAAACGGACTAGGCCGCTTAACGATTGCAATAGCTGGACCTGCTTACCAAGATGAAAACCTTTCCATATGTACTTCGGTTCTTTTACCGTGAGGAAATAGGATCATAATTGGTTAAAATATGTCACTTGACTAATCCAAATGCACTTCATTTACGGAAAATGTTATAATGTATTTTACATTGTAACCATCGAAACCTAATAACCAGAAAATAATGATGATCTTTTATTCCAAATCCGATGTACATTGTACTTTGAAAGATAGTATGTAGTGTGCATATGATTTATTTATTTATTTATTTTTTGCAGCATGAAAAGTCATTATATGTATATCCTCCAGTAGATGGAGCATGTTGTAAATGTGTGCACGACTGTCAATGTAAGTCGGAATTTATTTTTGCTTTCTTAATTGTATATGCAAACTGTGTTCTCTAACAAACAGTGCTATAAATATAGTGATCTACTCTTTCTCTTGCAATATGCCCCTGAAAAAAACGTCCCTATGCGAAATCTAGGAATATTTCTTTATAGGATTTTTTTCTATATGGTTGGATATGACTAATTTCAAATTCACAAAACTGTGAGCAACTTGATTTATGTCCTTGATTAAGGTTGATTCACTGGATGAAAAAGCCAAAAGCAGACATTCCACTCGTAGAAATTGATTTTTTTTCCGTAGTGTAGACGACGCTCTAATGAATCTTTTGTTGACATCAGATAGTTTTTCATACGTTTTTTATTTGTTTAGATTGTAAAGTTAAAGATAAATATGTGCCGGTATGTATAAACACCCCTGCATTTATCTAACAATTTGCAAAACCACCATCTAACCCTACGGACAAATAATGTTGGTTCTATGACCAAATGTTTCAATGTTGTTCTTGTGTAATGCCGAATCACGCAGACACACGATGACACACGATGACACACGATGACGCACGATGTCGATGTTGAAACGACGTCAAAACTTTGTAGCATTTATTTGAGACGAAAACATTTTAATATGATGTTACTTGAACCAAGACAACCAGGGTGGCCATTTATCTTGATACTTACCCCACAAATACACCATGCCACAAAACGTTGAATTAACATTAAACCTGTGATGTTGCCGTGCAATAGTAGCATGTGATTAGAATCATCTCTATTCCATACAGGTTGGTACGACATGGGTAAATTCAATGGATGAAAACGGATGTTCCACTGGTAAATGTATACTTGAAGATGGGGAGGACTGTGCCACGGTAGAGAAAGATACGACTATATGTAGTACTCCGTGTGGAAAGGTGAGTACATCGCTACAGTTAAGATGAGTGTATCTTAGTAAAATTTAAAAATGTGAGCAACTTTATCTGGACCATTGTGAAAAGTGTGTTATTATAACTGTGTATATTATCCTAATACCCTCTCAAAATACGGGTGTCCCGAGGAATAAATACATTCAATAAGGGTACCCCCTCGATTAAGTGCCACCCCGCCCTTAAATTAGCGCAATTCCAAAACTTAGACTATAAATTAATAAGCAAAAAGAAAGGACACATAGTGCTGAGACCAGAATTAGTATAGATTGTCCAAAATTAAATAAGCGCCCATGATGTAATACAAATTCATATTGTTGTCATAAAATATACGCACGTGATATATACTGATGTAATATCCATTCTCTAATGGGTTATGTTATCAGCGTCTCTTTGCGTCTCTTTGGGCTTTAAATATAAGCATTACTACATCAGTTTATATATATGAAGGAGAGAAAAAATGCAGCTACTAAGTAACACTAGGTTTGATGAGCAACTAGAATACTAAGCATTCTATTAACATTGTTTTAAATTTCTAGAACATGAAGAGATCTGGTAACCTTACAAATTGTTGTGGATGTGGTAAATATTTCATTCATTCATTCGTTTCGTTTCGTTTCGTTTCGTTTCGGTAACAAATCGCTATTTAAACCTATAATATGCAACATAAAGTACAACAAAATATTACTGATAGATTTTTTAAATGTTTTTGTCCAGAAAAAAGTTTCACTATTTCCTAGACAAGAAACCATGATTTTTAGGATTTCCAAAAACCAAAAAACTACTTTCGGAAAATGTAACAGAAATTTGCATACGTCGTCATTTCATGCAGAAAGTGATTATTCAACCGCAGTACCCGTGAAAACCTGACTTGGAAGGCGAAAATGGAAATTTAGCTATAACAATTAATTTTATTGTTATATTTGCTAAGTATGAATGGTTTATCAACCATTACATAATAAAAAGCCGTTGTAATGCCTTGTAGACCAAAATGATGCTGAATTTTAAAAAAGAAATTCCTACCCCGGGGTGAATAGGGTTAAATGACGTCACCAATACATGTTGTGATGCTTTCTAAATAACTTTTCTTCATAATTTTATAAAACACTTGATGTCCCAAACAGTTCACTACATAAAAAGCGGAATAACGAAACATAGTTTATTTTGTTTATTTAATTATTTTTAACTAATGAGAATTAATAATTTACAGAGCTATCCCAAGCGCCTAAGAGCTATCCCAAAGACGATAGAACAACGTTGTTTGATTTTGTTCTAGCATCTTTACTGTTGCCTTTGAACAGATTTTTGCCCATTGGTATATCTATAAGATGGTGAAAGTTTTCTTGCAGCCACACGATATCGTATCAAGAATCGTCAAAACGACGTTGCGACGTTGTTTTGACGCTGATCCGACGTATGTCCATATTTGCGCATTTACAAACAATTTTTCAATGTTTTTATTTTTTAGTATGCGATGAAGGTTCATGTGTTGTAAAAGGATCTGATGACTGTCAAGCAGTAAGTTGGACGATGTTAAGGCTGAATGTCAACTTTAATATTATTTAGCCATGGTATACCCATAAAGTATAACGTGTGTACGCATAGGGTAGCTGTATCTTCACGGCATTAAGTAAGTAAATTAATTAATTATGATTTTAATTATGTATTTAATATCTGTTATCTTTAGGGCGAAGAATACATCAAATTGGAAAAGGACTGTTGTGGTCATTGCTCGAAACTACCTACAACAACACAAACAACTACGTCCGGTAACAAAGTGACTGGTGACAATAATATTACTAGCACCTCATCAGGTACGAACCATACACTTCTCTAAAACTGCAAAAATTGATTGCTTTGTACTCAAAAACTTATTTACAATGTTATGTTCTGTCTTGCAGTGCAATGTAGCCAGATAAAGTGTCTAGCTATCATAGTAACATAGAATGGAGCAGTACACCATTTGCTTCGATTTGAGATTTATATGTAAACCTTCATATGAAATTTCGAGTCGCGTTCCTGGAAGCACATCCGTCTACATGTTACCCTGTAAAGTAGTTTTAGTTTTGATTCAGGGTAAATATTATTGGATTGATGGTTGAACCAGGAGAAGGAAGTAAGATCTGGAGTAGTAATTGCTTCGGCCTTGAGATAGGGAAATTATCTGATATACTTACTCTGGTCGAGATGAAATGTTGACTACAATACTCCAGAAGGTACGGTCCATCAGAAGGTACGGTCCATCAGAAGGTACGGTCCATCAGGAATTACCCAGATCCACAACAGGTATCACCTCTTGATAAAACAAAGTCTGACATGAGTTGACATGATTGTGTCCGTATGTAATCAATACTTTTTGCTATACACTTATAGGAAGATCTACTACCACTGGAACAACGAAGCGACCATTTGGAGAAACTACTACTAATAAAAGTAAGTATTCTAACAATTTCTTAATATAGCTATCATGTGTTCATCTGAGTACTCCAGCTCTGTGTGAAAGACTACCGAGTACCGAGTACCGAGTACCGAGTACCGAGTACCGAGTACCGAGTATCGAGTACCGAGTACCGAGTATCGAGTACCGAGTACCGAGTACAGTCTCTCTGTATACGGTTAATGTATTGCAACACATGGTCTAGATTCGGTAAACAATTCCCAAATTAAGTCTTAGATCTTTAGTCTTAAATAAATATATATTCTTCGCCAATCCAATATGTGTATGAGGCGCAGTTTTTGGCTGATAAAGTTCGGTAAATATCTTTATTAATAAACAAATTGTTGAACATTTCCGATTCTAACTAAGATTTCTGTCCGATCAAATTTTCAGATATAAAAACTTGTTCTAAATTTATTGGAAATTTAGTATAAGCTTAAGTAGCCTGGTATGAATTTTATGGAAAAGATGGCTTTTATATTTATGAACCTAACGAATATGGACCTAACGAATATGGACGAATGCAAATGTGAATATTTGTAGCAAGAGTTTTTCAGTCTTCAATAGATCAAACAATGGGACTACTCAATGACCAAATTTTGATCGTATTTTATTTTTGTTGTTGTTGTCATTCCATCCTATTGGCTAAAATTTAATTTAACGTTTATTTGATTTGATAAAAAAGAGTAACACAATGAAAATCTTTTTCCACGTGGGTAACCTCCCATAAGTAAACAATCTATTCAGAAGTAAATATATTAACAACACACAAGGCATTGTCAGTTTCATGGTTCTTGTCAGATATATTTTCCATCGATTGTAAGAGATTCTTATTGTAAAATGAAAAGAAAAGATTAGAAGATAGAAAAAAATAGAAACATTAAGCTAATTCGTTTTCATAAACTGCATCTAGTAGGGAACGCTATGTCGGGTCGAATCAACATGGAAACAACGTCAAAAGGACGTTGCAACGTCGTTTTTTAACGTTGTTTTGACATGATCATACGCCGTGTGTCTGCTAGAAAGTGACTGTGAGTACATATAAATAAAATCCAAACGACAACGATAACGAAACTAGTCCTGGAATCAGGGGTGCTGAAATATTCTCCAAATTTAATCATCTCGACTTCTTCACTTAGAGGGAATAAGAATAGCTTCTTCAACATCGAACTTTGTGGAGGAGAGCGAAATAAATAAGAGATCAGTGTTTTACTATTCTGCACATCTACCAATAGAATTTTTGTAAAAGTAAATAAAGCACTAAACCAGTTGTGGACAATTAGAATGTACTATGTGGAGGAGAGTGCAAAAAGTATGTGGATCGTCTTGTATGTAACGTTCGATGGTTTGAATGACGTATATGTTTCGGACGTTATTTTTTGCAGGGTGCGACAAGCAGCTTAATTTTAAGAGTGACGTGACACATGCATAGGAATACCGTATTTTTTGTTATTGGCGCCTCACTAAATTAAGCGTCCCTCTCTAGTAAGCGTTCACATTTGAAAGGAAATAATTTTGTTAGCTCCCACCCTGATATTAGCGCCCAGGGCGATTAATAGAGGGAGCAAAACGTTTATTGTTAAAACGTTGCTGAGGAACATGAACTACAGGGAAAGAAATTTACTATTAACGTTTATTTACTTCGCAAAAATGTTGTGAAAAAGAAGTGATACCACAAGATAACGAAAAAAGGTTTTCTTTCTGTTTTGTTTTTCATATTCGAGAACATAAAAATTATAATAGCCGCAAATCAATCCGATGCTACTGCCTTGGTCGCCATTTAACAAGAAATTTGATTTGTTTTGAAGATTGCAAAATATTTTATAATTACCATCACTGTCTGATTCATTGTCAGAGTTGTCCGTGGCCGTTAGATGTAAATAATAATTGTGAGAAAACCAGACAATTGGGATATTTGTACACCTGAAATGCTGAAAGTCAGTCTGCATATAAAATCCGAAAATAAAAGCATTTACTTATATGCAGAGTGCTCATATATATGCTGTAATAGGGTATGAAAATGATTTGATTTTGTTTCAAATACGAATGTCTATATTTCTTTGTAAAATATTGAGACAGAATCGAAATTCTGGCATAAAACCATGATTTAGACGTATTTGGCATCCGCGCATGCGTATAAAAATGACTTGAGTTTTTTCTCAATTAGGAACGTCGATCTTTCTTTATGAAATATTGAGACCGAATCGAAATTCTGATCTAAAAGAATGATTTAGACGTATTTTGTGTCTGCGCATGTGCATAAGACTAACACATTCCTAATATCTCCTTTCATTAAGAGCCCATTTTGACTCGTTGGTTACTCGTAGGTCATTCGTCTGTCCCGTAGGTCACTCATCTGTATCGTAGGTCGCTCGTCGGTCTCGTAGGTCGACTCGTCTGTGTTTTATAACTGACCGTAAATTATCTCTAAAATGTTATTAGAAGTATCGTAGAGTACACTTTGGTATTATTATTGATCTATTCTCTTTAGATACATTCCCAACATTCCCAACATTCCCTCCAGGCTACAGTAAGTTAATTCTTATCTGATGCTTTTTGTTTTCAGAAATTAATTCTCCTCTGACCAACCAGAATGATAAACATCTAAAATATCAATTGTTTCTGTTAAATAATATCAATATATATTCTGTGAAATAATATCAATATATATTCTGTGAAATAATATCAATATATATTCTGTTAAATAATATCAATATATCAATTTCTATTTAGCAACAACAACTAAAGCAACAACCACTGCTACAACAACAACAACAACTACAACCACAAAAGAACCAACAACAACTACAGAGGAACCAACAACAACCACAGAGGAGCCAACAACAACCACAGAGGAACCAACAACAACCACAGAGGAACCAACAACAACCACAGAGGAACCAACAACAACCACAGAGGAACCAACTACAACCACAGAGAAACCAACAACAACCACTGAAGAGCCAACAACCACCACTGAGGAACCAACTACAACCACAGAGGAACCAACAACAACGACAGAGGAACCAACAACAACGACAGAAGAACCAACAACAACCACTGAAGAGCCAACAACCACCACAGAGGAACCAACAACAACGACAGAAGAACCAACAACAACCACTGAAGAACCAACAACAACGACAGAAGAACCAACAACAACCACAGAAACAGGTATGATTTGAAATCTACGTTCACTTTGTGATATTCCATTGGCTTCAAAATATTTTTGCATTTCAGTTTTGGGGAATCCATTTTAATACAAATTTTAATATTGATTTTAGTTACACATATAGTGACAGAAAAGACAACCACTCAACAACAGAAAGGTAATACTAAACTTATATCCTCAGTAGCTACCCATGTCATGGAAACAAATACAAACCATTGTCTATAAAATTGAGGTGACGACAATAATGTTGTATTTGTTCGTCCTGTTATTATTTAGATACAAGCACAGAAGAAATTACAACTACCACAAGATCTACTACGAAAGAAAAATGTGCGTGTACAACTATCGTACCTGTTGGTGTTTCAACAGGAAGCATCCCTGATGTCAACATGATCAGTGACTCCATTAGAATGAACAAAGTAGGAACTCCTGCACATACTGGTCCATCACAAGCTCGATTGAACAATAAACAATCAAAAAATGGAGCTGGTGCATGGGAACCCAAAGATTCTGAAGGATATCTTGAAATACGTTTGAAACAAGTGGAGAGAGTAAGGGAGATTCGTACACAAGGTTCTCCAATTGCTAAGAAATATGTTAGTAAATACTTCTTATTTGCAACAATTGATGGTAAAAAATGGACCAAAGTTTACAATGTAAGTTGAATTAATTAGATGACATTTGCTAAGGAGGTTGCGGATGTCAGTGATGTTCACACACACACACTATTCATTACAGTTTTCCTAGCATGTACTAAATTAATAGTTTCTCACAAATAAATCTGTAGACTATCCATGACGTAACCATGACGTAACACGATATTTGTATCAGCGATATATATAATAATGAGGTTTAGCAAACACAATTTAATATTAGGTTTAGGCCGATATTATGTTGTGCAGACTGGTTCTAGTCGTGGTGGTTCCCTTATCTTTTCGTATTCTCCAAATCAGCTTTTGAAGAATATGTTACATATTGTTTTTGACGTAATCTACATAAATATATATTGAGTTATTTTTCACCAAGACGTTACGGCTGCCATTGACTCTTAAGGCAATCATATATGAGGCAATTAAGGAGGATCTTCAGTTATAAAGAGGTGATTAGTAACCTATAAATATTATTCTACAACCCCTCACTTAAATTATGAGACGTTTTTGAATTTTAGCAAGCAATTTACACCACAAGCAAAACGCAAGTGCTGAAAATGACCACTAGACGACCCTTGGGGTTTATCTCAAGGGTTTATCCAAG
>JAULBZ010002323.1:0-19053 GCA_032360805.1 Neoturris breviconis | reverse complement strand
ATAAGCCGATTCTTTCTTTTTTTGTTAGAACCGAGAAGATGCTATCAAACGATATATATATTTATATAATATTTATATATTACTTACTCTGTTGTGTGAGCGCTCAAAATAAGAGCTACCACTACTATATACACAGCGTGAAAGACTGACGAATACAGTCCGTACTCAGTAGTCTTTTATGTTACGTTCGCTCAACAAATACCAAGTATTTTACAAGTTCCCTCACCATCTTTTGATTTTGTGATGACTCGTTGAACCACTTCCATACCGTTCTTGATGGTTTTGCACTGAAAAATAAAATAAAAACCAATGCACTGAAAAATAGAATAAAGACCAAATGTACTTACGTCCGTAGATTTAATATATACAAAAACCAGCGAGCCTTTATAAACGCTATAACAAGGAACCAAGGAGAGTCGACAACCGGTTTGTTTGTTTGTTATTGCAGACCGAGGTCGAGAGGCGAATTTGTTCGCATAAATTCTAAATGAAACCATTACATTGGTTAAAAGAGACGTCACCTGGTAGGTGACGCCGCTTTCAACCAATGTAAATGGCTTTATTTAGAATTCGCGCGAACTAATTTGTCTAGTGGAGATCAACCTTTAAGAGAATATTTCCCAGCCGGCAAAAAATTGTTCAAAGTCAGCAAAATAACGTTAGAACAACGTATAAAGAACGTTGTTCTAACGTTCTTTTGCTGACTTTGTACAGGTTTTCGCCGGCTGGGTTACTTACAACAGTATTGGTTTCTTGTCCATCACTCATATTTTCACAGAATATATCTAATCCTTCTTTCACTGATGGAATAATATCTTCTGTATGCTCAGCACGAGAGAAAGTTTCTTTTAAGTTCTCCATGCATGATTTACAAAACATACAACCATGTGAGAATCGTTTGTCACCGTATCCAAATCCCATTGGTTTACCTCGTAACATGAATGGATTTCCTCCTAAGGGGTAATATTTACAGGGTACAGTGATATACAGTGAAATATCTTCAAATGAGTTTTTAAAGAGTACTTAGGGACCATCTCAAAAATTCGCTTCAAAACCAATGTTCTTTGTTATGGTTAAATCAATTAAAATTGATCAAATTCAGCCAAAATGTACATCTGTACAGCAGTGTGTTAGGTCAATGAGCTTGCAATGGATCGGTTTCTTCGGTACGACAAAACCAATCCATTGCAAGGTCATTCAGTGCTCTATTATGTAGATTTTATTTTTGAGACGGTCCCTTAGTCAACAATCTTGTAATTGATTCTTCATACTGAATAAACCAATGAATAGCAATTTCGTTGACATAACACGCTCCTACTCAGACACACATAGAAGAATATTAATTCAAGGAACTTGCAATTGAGTGGTTTCTTCGTACCGTAGATTTGATTGGTTTATTCATACCAAAGAAACCAATCCATTGCAAGCTCGTTGACATAAAACTCTCTATGAAACTCAGTAAAGACGCTAGAACAACATCGTTCGACGTTGTTTCAGCGTCTTTACAGCGGACTTTGAACAAGCCTTTGCCCACTGGGTAGCACCAATGAAATGTTTTTTAAAAAACTTCGAATATAAGTTTTAATTTTTTATACTTTGATTACAATTAAAGAACAGAAAAACAAAACAAAAATTCATAATTCACACTCCTGCCCCCAAATATTACCTTCAATTGGACTAGATATCCACCATTAATAATTGATGCATTTTATACTGAGTAACTTACTCTTTCAGACATTCTTACTCCACGAATTCTAAATGAAATCATTACATTGGTTGAGAGTGACGTCACCTGACAGGCGACGTCGCTTTCAACCAATGCAATAGCTTTATTTAGAATTCGTACGAACAAATACGCCTAGTGAATATCCTTCTTTAAACCATGGAAATATATAATTCTATTTTAAAATATATGATTCGCTCTTACCCATAAAAGGGGAGAAATTAAAAAACTTGCTAGAGATTCTTATGAATAAAAAGTGTACCTAACCGGCAAAACATGTTCGAAGTCAGAAAAATAACGTTAGAACAACGTTCAACGAACGTTGTTCTAACGTTATTTTGCTGACTTTGAACAGGTTTTATTTGAGAACTAACCTGAAAAGATACTCTTTATATCAGTGATGGTATTCTTTATGGTAGCTGTATCATTCTTACAGAATCCAATAGCTTTACATATTCCTTTATGTTGGAGTTTATCTTCCAAATGGATGAATGCAGTACGGAATCCTTCCACAATATTCAAACACTAAAATTGATCAATCGATTGGTTATTTGTAAAAAAGCAAGCAATCAATTCGAAGATTTGAAAGCAAACCACTCGTATAATCCCATATATAGTGTATTGCCATATAAAATAATACACAATCCGTATATGGAGTTGTACTGGTCCGTATTTAAAATCACACTGTGATCTAAACTGAAAATTTAACCTGTACTGTACATAAACAATTGACGAAAACACAGAGTTGTCATACAGAAAACTTTGTCAATGATAACGAACTATACAAAAAGCGGATATATAGAATATATAGAATTAGTATAACATTAGCCTAATCCGCATATCATGACACATAGTCTGTGTTAACCTCTGCAGTGAAATGTCATTGTGTCATTTGAGAGCGTTATTGTTTTACCTTCAGCATCTATCTTTATTAGTGCACGTGTTCGCATTATTATTAGTAATTATGCAAAAACTTAAAAATAAACATAAATAAACCATAAACATATTTAAGAAACTTGTTTTTGTGCATAGGATTCACATACCACGGCATATAACAGTCTAACTACTGCATCTAATATCATTCTGCGTTTGCATCCAACCTCCATGCAAAGCTATAGTAATCAGTTATGTAATCTTAAGTATTTTTGAGTAAAAAGATCATGAATGCAAGAGGCACAAACACAGTGCGTGAATCAGTATACGTCAACAAACTTACATTTTGATTGGTTGGATCTACGCGAAAGAAACAATCAAATTGCAAGATGGTAAATTCAGTTGCCTTACTTGTGTTTTCACAGTAGGTAACATCTCACATATTTGTTCCAATGTATCAGCAAGCAACGCCATTGATTTATTCGCTTCTTTCAAATCATTCATCAAGCCTAAGATAAGAAAATTAATTATGACTCTGTCCGCATACGATGTCCGAACAATGTTAAAACGGCGTCGTCGCAATGTCGACGTTGTTCCAGTTAAGTGTCATTAAGTAATGAAATATGAAGAGAAAAAAAAGCCAACTAAAAATTCTCAGTGATAATAAAGCAATACTACTCCCTAAGCATTTCTGTGCTTAATGCTTGCTTATTGCAATATAATTAAAACAAAACAAACCTAGAAACACCTACACGCTACATAAACATGCTGTATCACTTCACATATCAATTTTACATTGTTTTGGTCTTGGTTGTTTGTAGAGAATAGTATGGTAAGTAGCTATCATGTTATTCTGCTGCAAACCAACATTGAATTGTTGCTCGTTTGAAAGTGAAGAAATAAACTTACCCTTTTCAAACTGTTGACACATCTGACACGTATCCATTTCTTTTGTATGAAATATAGGTTGCCTTGAAAAACATTTACAGTCGTTAGTAGTTTCTTTTTCTTTTGTTATCACTTTTGATAATTGACGCTCTGCTTTAGCAAACATATAAAAGAGGTTATCGCACTAGAAGAAAGTATAGAATGCTTTTGTTACCTTTTTATAGAAGAATGTTTCCAGCCGGCAAAAACCTGTTCAAAGTCAGCAAAATAACGTTAGAACAACGTTGTTCTAATGTTATATTGCTGACTTTGAACAGGTTTGTGCCGGCTGGGTTAGATTTTACAATATGTTTTGAAAGACTATCTAAGACCAGCATCTCTTTACAGAGATTGTGTATATTCATTTTTAGCGATATGCTTGCCAAGTTATACAGTCCAGATATCAAGGTAGCTACGTATTATTATCATACCATTGGATTGCTATTGGAAAATCTATAACCAGTTCTATAATTATGTGACGATTATCTTATTTTCACATTTCGTTCACGTGCTAAGGACAGTTAGTTCCCAGTCTCTTTGGAAAAGGGTGCTACCACCATGATCATTTGTATAGATGTTTTGTATGCAGTAATATGTACTAAATCGCTTACGTTTCACATTAAATGTATTGGATTATGAAAATACATGAGAGCATTTCTAACACATAAATTATAAGATTCAACTCCAATTGAAAGTGAACAGAGCCACCGAAGTAGTTGTGCCGAATAAAGTGAACAGATCAACAGAAGTATTGTACCAAATAAGATGAAGGTGAACAGAACAACAGAAGTATTCATGTTTGAGCTCATGATAGACTTTTTGCAGGTAATTATTTCAGCTAAAAACCCAAGAAATCCGCCAAAATATTATCGCAGTAAATTTTCATTCCTCTGCAAATATTAAAACTGAAGAATAAGATTCAAATTTAATGTACTAACAAAAACTATCAAGAACAAAAACTTACTTTTGCTTTTACTTTGTTATTTTCACAAAACTTCATCAATTGTTCTTTTGCAGTGGTCCATAAATGAGCTGTTTTCATCACATTTTCTGTGTATAAACCCTTCATAAACTTACACAATGGAGAGCAATTATCTGGTGACATAATTACTTGAAATCTTGAGACAACATCTAAAACAGGTGACGCTGTTGAATTACATAACCCGATTTGTTGACATATAAGGCTAGATTCTGCACCTTTTTCAGCCATTTGAATGATTTCATCAATTTGAGCAACTATATCATCACACTAAAAATTTCAATCAAAAACTGAAGTAGTCTAAATAGTAGTCCACCTATCAATATTTGCCGTGTGAACAGTTGGTCATAGGCATAAAATACAACAATTTTCAATAAAGGTTTAACATACAATAGATTAATCAGAAGAAAAATAGTAGTCATATTTAACAACCAACTACTTGATGATGAAAGCTGCTAACTTTATGAAATAAACCAGAACAATTGTTTTAGAACAGAGTTTTACCTCTATGTATTACTTTAATGTCCACCACCAACATAGTCATATGAAAAACAGACCAAAAAGCAAAATTTACAGTAGGGGAAGGGGGAGGGCAGTTAATTACAACACACCTCTGGTATTATCACTACTTTACTATTGATCTAGAACTACCAGCCAAATATAAAATTCCCTTCAAATATCAATGACCTAAGTAAGAGCACTGTGGTGGAGTAATTTTTGAGAATAACAAAGTCGACAGTGATTATTTTTTATCGTGACCACTAAATCGCAAACAATAAGTCATCTCCTTACATAGCCTTAATGCAGAAGTTGGAGATATGTTCTCCTTATCATTATACCCTCCTCCACCTACAAAATCGTGATAGCAGATTATTTTTAACTTGTTTCAGAAATATCAGTTTCAATAATATTAAGAGTCTGAAAATAATTGTTGAATATCAACTGTTGAGGACCATTTTTGAGTATAGTTGGCAGCTACAGGTGGTGTCCGACAGTTATGGTATGGCTTATTTCAAAGATGAACAAATAATCACTGAGAACTATGCTCATATATCCCTCCTCCACAGTGATTATTTATTCTTATTTCAAACACTGAATATGTTTAAGTGACATACTATTTCAGTAGCAATTTTAATCGGATATAAACTACACATCATTTTCACTGCTTTCTCAATAGTTTCAACACTGGCATTGACAGCTTGTACTTCCCATTTAATAAATGTTACAACTGTTTTGCAGATGGTACAACCGATATTATTATCGAGCTTTTCTTCGACATTTGTTTTGATCTGAAAAAACAAAAATTGACATATAATAATCAAAGGTACGGTATTGAAAGTAGGCCACTAAACCAAGTGAAAATTAAACGTAAGCACAAAAAAATGATTTGCATACACACATTATACGTCAGTGTTCAAAATATGTCTTTATTAAGATGGTAACGTTTCAGTTCAAATAAACAATTGGAGCACCTTTTCAAGGAAAAATTATGTCAGGTCACTGTGGAGGAGAGTAGTGAAATTTCATATCAAGGATAAATAACAAAATTTTACATGTCATTAGGATTTCATGTCCTTATTAACTTGATAAAGTTTCAGGTCAAATAAACAAGCAAGCAAGCAAGCAAGCAAGTACATATGTGTATGTATGTATGTATATGCATATGTATGTACATAAGATATACACATAGACTATAACACATATTATATTACTTGACTATACTCCGTTTTTATTATTAGTAGAAACCATGTAATTATTTTTCTATATAAACACATGGAATATCTAAAAAAAGGTGGTTGTCATCATCTGTTATTAAAATTCATAAATAAAGAATAATAAAATAGAACAATATTTTTTCTTTAAAACAATCCATTCTTTTACTAAAAAAATCTTTCTCTGTTGAATTGTGTATTGTCATTACATTACTAATTTTTATTGGGAGTAATTAATGTTATAAAAACTAACTTAATACTCTTAGTAGTAATTAAATGTTTTACAATCCCAAAGTAGATATAACATTTTTAGTTCTTTCAAAATTGAATAAGGAAGCTTTCCAAAATCAAAATGGAGACTTCAATTCATGAACTTATCATCTGAAAAAATTGAGGAAAAAGCTTTCCCAACATACAAAATGTCTGACAAAAAAAATCCATGGTCAAAGTCACATAAAAAAGTTAATTTTCAAAGATTTTCTAGACCCAAATTGATTCTGGTCAAATCCTTAAAATCACTTTTAAAAAAATATTTTTTTCGACAATACTCGGTCCCAAATTGACGAAATCGAAAATAAATTTGCTAGCGGTCTCGTAATATTCCCTAGAATGTCATAACCAAATTTCAGGATGGTACCACGCAATTTCGGTCCATTCCTTTTTTGCCCAAAACTCAGGACGAAATCAATTTTTTTGGCGAGCCCTTCGAGAATATCGCCACGAATGCTAGTACAGAATAATTTCAGGAACATGGTATATTAAGAAAAGCAGGCTGACGCCGCAAAGTGATAGCAATAGCCGGTCCAAATTTGTTTGGAGGGCTAAAAACAAAAGAAAAATCTTTTTCAGGCAACATTGAGTTTTAAACACCCAAGCTTTAAGCAAGGATAAAAAAGTTAACAGTGTATATAGTTAACATTTTCTACTAATAATCAAACAACTGACTTGAACCCTGATCAGAAGTTCATAGGAAATATACTACACATAATACACATACTTTTTCAAGTTCAGTTTCGACAGTTTTGATAGTTTTGTCAATATGGTCAGCCAGTGTATTCCAAATGGGTCTGTTAAATAGATCTTTTGATAATTCATGTCCAACCTCTTCTCTCAAGTTAGTAAAGTCTGGTAATTTGATGTCTTTGACCTGTTCATGAATCTAAGAAAGATAATTATTAAAATAAGGTAATCACTATGTAGGAGGAGGGGTCTTTATATTTGTAGACTAAAGTGATGCTCAAAAATCACTCCTCGACAGTGATTATTTGCCTAAGTTGAAATAAATCACTTAAATAACTGGACAGGGAGGAACTAATTATTTCAACAAATTATTTCCTTAATGTTAGTTCAGAACAATTAGATTAAATGTAGATAAATAAATCGGCAACAGAGAGAATGCAAATGATGTTGCACTCTACCACCTGCACTCTAACAACTATGGCAATATGCTCTCTAATGCTAAAGATTCTCTCTTTTAGTACAAAATACTTTTTAATTTGATTTGATAGACAATTGTCAAATATTATCATAGGATTACACTTCAATGTAGTATTCGGCAAGAGTTGATCAAAACCAACAAAAATCTCTCATAAATATGGTCAGCTGTTACAATGTATACCTCCAAGAACAAAACCCATCATGAACAATGGAAACTTGAAAACAAATAATTACCTTCTTAGTATTCTTGAAAATATCCTTGAATTTACCAAATAAATCAGTACCAAAAAAATCAAATGATTCATCTTCATCTTCATCTTCATCTACATTTTCATTGTCTTCTGTGTTATCATCTGTTATTTCATCATCATAATCATCATTATCATCGTCATTATTTCTATCAAATACTGGTGCTTCAGGGATTGTTTCAGGCCTATTTAATTTTGGAATGTTCATTTTCTTATAATCTCTACCAAGAAGAGCTTTTGGATATATTTTCACCTTTGACCACAAGCTTTTTCTGACACGTTTTACTGGTTCTTCCAGAGTTGGCAGTTGCTCATTTGACATTGGATCTTGTTCCCATTCCATGGGTTGTGGTAATTCGTCACCATTGTCTGGTTCCCATTCACCATATCCTTCATCTGTGTCAGTAAAATCCATCCCTTCTTTACTTTCAACTTCTTCATGATCAATATTTCCTTTATCTTCTACTCCTTCTCCTCCTTCTCCTTCGTCATAGTCTCCATCCATTTCTTCGTTGTCACCTTCACCCTTTTCTTCGGCATCAACTGTTTGCCCTTCTCCTTCTTCATCATCATCGCCTTCTCCTTCGTCATCATCATCACCTTCTCCTTCGTCATCATCATCGTCATCATCTTCGTCATCATTATCATCAAATTCCATGTTTTCTTCTAGAAAAACAATCTTAATAGACGTTGATTGTTCAACATAGAACTTGTTGCAATGCAATAACTTTTGCATTGCAACAAGTTCTACTTTGAGCAACCAATGCCTCATTTTAATTATTTTGTGAAAAGGTCTATCTTTTTTAACAATTCCTTTTTTTACTGATCCATTTTAATTATTGTAAGTTCCAAATTCTTTAATTCCTACCTAATACTAATATATAATACAAATAACAATATAGCTATATTTTTTGGAAAATGATTACATAGAGGTTAATTTTCAAAGATTTCCTAAGTCCAGATGTGATTCTAGTCAAATCCTTATAAACTGAATTCAAAATATTTCTGATTCAACAGAAACCATGAGAAAATCACGGAAAAATCATTTTGATGAATGTGGTCAAAGTCTCATAGAAAACATATTATTTCTCAAATATTTTCTAAGTCCAATTGTGACTCTGGTCAAATCCTTATAAACTGCATTCGAAACATTACTAAGTCAACAAAAATCACTTTTGAAAAAATCTTTTTTCGCCGATACTCGGTTACACTAGTGACATACCAAGATAGCTTACATATATGCATATTTGCGTGGTGTGTTTTTCACATTCTGACTAAATTTCACACATCCTAAAGACTTTTCAGTGAGCTCACAAAGTTGGCTCACACAAGGTTGGTTTGGTGTTAGTGAGCGCACAAGGTTGGTTTGGTGTTGCAACAATGTCAAAACAACATTGATCAGACGTTGTGTGCCCAAAGAGAATGGATTTATTTATAATAAACATTTGTGTGTATATACTTGTCAGTTCAAACTGTTGATATAATTATCAATTGATACCATTAGTGTGAGTAGAGTCTTTAGCATATTCGCATGTTGAAATATATATGGCCCATTTAAGGCCGTTTCACATGGATTATATATTTCAAGAGAAAGAACTTATTCCAAGTCTGCAGTAAACACGCTAGAACAACAAGTTTTCACCATTGGAAAATTAAGAGCATAAGCTATCTGTAAAGATGTGCGTTTTGAGAAAATAAAATTATATCAAAGAGAACTAACCTTCATTATCATTGTCATCCTCATCCTCATCCTCATCCTCATCCTCATCATCATCCTCATCGTCATGATCATCATCATCAGTGTCTTCATATTCGACTGATTGCTCTCCAAATTTCTCACCTTCCTCATCTGTAAAGTTGCCATGATGATAATAGTTGTAGGTATAGTTTCTGAATTGATGAGAATAGTTTCCGTATTCATGGTATGAATTATTGCCAAGAGGATAGTGGTGATGGTGGTGATGATGGTGGTGGTGGTGATGTCTTCCATGATGGTGAGTATGGTTAGCGTGGTGAGTATGGTTAGCGTGGTGAGTATGATTTCCATGGTGGCGAGAGTGGTTTCCATGATGAGAATGGTTTCCATGGCGATGATGATGATGGTGATGGTGATGCATATGGTGACCATGGTGATGATGTCTGTGGTGAGGTCTGAACCTGTGATGTCTTGGTCTAAACCTATGATGTCTTGGTCTGAACCTACGATGTCTTGGTTGGAAACGGTGATGTCTGGGTCTAAAACGATGATGTCTGGGTCTAAAGCCATGGTGCCTTGGTCTGAAACCATGATGTCTGGGTCTGAAACCATGGTGCCTTGGTCTGAAACCATGGTGCCTTGGTCTGAAACCATGATGTCTGGGTCTGAAACCATGATGTCTGGGTCTGAAACCATGGTGTTTTGGTCTGAAACCATAATCTCTTGGTCCAAAACCAATACCTCGTGATTCATAATCTTCGGTGTTACCTTCTGAATCAATTCCCTCTTCATTTTCATTATCCTCTGGTATCTCTGAATCATGCAGCTTTGGAATGTTAAATTTCTTATAATCTTCACCAAGAAGATGCTTTTTGGGGATCTTTAGTTTTGGGATATTAAACTTCATGTAGTCACCACCAAGAAGATGCTTAGGTTTAAGATTTTTAAATTTTGGTTTGAATCTTGGTTTATAACTTGTAAGGAATTTGTTAAATTTAAACTTTAGATCATGCCCAAACCAATCACCTCTGGGATGATTAGTTAAACGCTTCCTAACAATATTTGATGGGAGAACTTTCACCACTTTGATTGTAGTACTGTTGCTGCATAGCTTCAATTTTACACACACATCACCTGGGGTTGTACCATTTAATATCCACTGAACTATCTCATCAATGTAATTAACAATATCATTACACTGAAAAGTAAGAAATTAGCGTGTTATGACCCATTTGGTATGAAAATAGTACGCTATGACCCATTAGGTATTAAAATAGTACGCTATGACCCATTAGGTATTAAAATAGTACGTTATGACCCATTTGGTATGAAAATAGTATGTTATTACCCATTAGGTATTAAAATAGTACGTTATGACCCATTTGGTATGAAAATAGTACGTTATGACCCATTTGGTATTAAAATAGTATGTTATTACCCATTTGGTATGAAAATAGTACGTTATGACCCATTTGGTATGAAAATAGTACGTTATTACCCATTAGGTATTAAAATAGTACGTTATGACCCATTAGATATTAAAATAGCACATTATGGCCCACTTGGTAGGAAAGTAACACGTTATGACCCATTTGGTTTGAAAATAGCGCACTATGACCCATTTGGTAAGAAAATAATACGTTATGACCCATTTGGTATGGATTTTTTTTGAAGAAATACAACTTTATTTTGTACTTAAAGTTCCATGCCGTTTGTATGACAATCATCGGCAAGATAAAGTTTACATTTAAAAATTTGTTACAAAAGTTGGTGTAAATATGCAGTGTAATGACGTCAGTCGTAAGAGTCTTATGAACTTAAATTAAACTTGTTTTGATGACGGCACTTGAGCACTAGGTCAGTTTTTTGTTTAATAGGTTGTCTCCTGTAAATAGTGCTAATTCAGCTTTTTCATTTAAACAAAGGACAATTCCTTGGACAATTCCGCGTCATCTCTATATTTAATAGATGTGAATGATTTCTTGTGATTGGCGTATAGTAATTTGAATTTAGTCTCACAGATTCCGATGTAATTTTTTTCTTCGAAATCAGTTAAATCTGATGTGATGTTTGCTTGATATTATGTTTTTACTTAGGCAATTGTATGGCATTTATATAAATTTATGGTGTGGAGGGAAGTGTTTATCTATTAGAGCTAAGAAAGACTTTCCAATGTTTGTGGCCACATTTGCACTGAATGGTGGATTGAACAATATTACGTTTTTATTCCTTTTAAATTTATTGGTCTTGTTTTTATACGTAAATTTGTGATTTTAACCAGACTTTTTTAAGGCTGCTTCGTAAACATGAACAGATTTACTGACCGAGACATTGTGTTACATTATGTTTCCTGACACCTTTGTTAGTACACAGAATTTACTTAAATCCAGGTGGATTCAATATATCAAAATCCTACAAATCCGGTGATAATAAGGAAACTTACCAATTCTTTTTGAATTTTCAATGGAGCTAATAATGAACACAACTCTTCAATAATTTCTTTCATTTGATCAGTAGAATATTTTAAGACTTCCACATCAAACTTGATGGCATCAACAACTGTCTTGCAAGCGATACATTCAATAGAATCTTTAAAGTTTGGTTTTTTAAAATGAAATTTGACATGAGGGAAGATGAGTGAAGATATTTGTTCTGTATTGAATCCATTCTTACTCAGTGCAATCACATATGGTATCTTCTTCTTAAAATCTTCACACTAAAACAACATTCAACACAGTGCTAATATAACAGCAAGTAACCACAGAAGTTTCACCCTACATTGTGTTCTTATTTCAAGTCCTACACTATCACATCATTTCTAATTTATGTTTTATAGTGTATTTGCTCCTCTCATTTTTCATATTGCTCATAAATGCTTCATATTGCTCACCTAGGTCAGGTAAAATTATTTTTTTCTTCCAGCTACCCGAAAAGCAATTAATATTGTCTGCTTGAATTTTACAATATATACAAGGTATTCATAATGCAAATAATATTTTCCCAATTTTTTAATACTCTATACATATGGTATTTGTAAAACTTGAACTCATGAATAAAATAACTTCATTCGTAATATTACCTTTCTTTGCTAAAGTAATTCTAAAGGCTCGCATGCAACAATTCTTTCGCATAAAAAGCAATTTGTAGAACAGAGATATCTTAAAGATCAAATAAATAATGGTTCCTTCAGTGTGCTAACATCTGTTTTATAATCAATAGAAAAATAAACCACTAGTCAGTATTTTATTAACATGACACATGGCTTGAAATCCAAAACGCATTTTTGAATAATATCAAACATTTGTGACTTGTGTTTTAATAGCGCTCCTCCACAAATCAATATAGGTTAACTGTCAAAAGGAAAAAAAAGTTTTTAAAATGTGTTGGATTTACTCTGAAACTTCCTATCTTTATAAATTTCCGTATTTTCTATAACTTTATTCATAGAAAAAAAACTTTGCAGATAATAACTTCCGAACGAGAAAAGATTTTAACCTTAAATTTTCTGATTTTTAATATTTCATTGTTTTTCACATTGTCTTAATTTTTTGTTTTTAAAATAAAATAATGGGAACAGGTGTTTTGACACCTTTTGTCAAGGGTACCTGCAAAAAAAAAGATTCATTTTTCCATTTTTTTGAAAGAGCATTTCAAAACAGTATATTTAAATATTTTTTGCATTACTCATAGAGAAGACAAAAAGGCAATTCCAATATATATATATATTTTTTACTTCTCATAAAGAATTATTAGTGATTTTGGCGCTTTATAGTGACTTAAAGCAATAGTTTTAGGGTAATATAATCTGTAAAACGAAGAAAGCTAAAGTTAATACCATTCAGAATCTTTAAACAGGATGCAAAAAGTTATGAGTCTTTGAAAAGATGCTATTAAAAAGTTAATAATTAGAGAACACCTACAAATGAATGCTGATGTCAGCAATTTTTGCTAAATTTTTTGAAGGGTTTTTTCCAAAATGTGAAATGATATACATGTGGTTAATACCATACAAAATTTCAGTCTCATAGCAGTTGTCAATATTGTTTTAGGCAGGAGGGGGGAAAGAGGGGGGAGGGTAATGTACCCCCCATGTAATAACTGTCTCAATAGACTTCCATGTAAAATACGGTTAAAGAAGCATGGAAAATTGGTAAAAAATATTTTTTAGGTGAAATAAGTTTTTTGTCATCCGGTGGAGTAGAAATCCTTTTTATAGCATGTCCCTATATATAAGACTTGGAATAAAAAAAGAATTGATAAATTAATAAATTTTGGAAAGAGCATATAATAATCTGTCAGAAAAATAGATAATCAAAGGTACGTTATTGAAAGTAGCCAAACCAAACCAAGTGAATATTAAACCTACGCACATAAGTATGGTTTGCATACACACATTATACAGTGTTGGAAATCTTTATTAAGATGGTAGAGTCACAGGTCAAATAAACAATTGGATCACGTTTTTCAAGATAAAATTATGTCAGGTCACAAATCATACATAACAATTGCTGTGAACTCTGAGTATGTTTTATCACTTCAACAATAGTAAAATGGAGTCATGTTGCAGAAAGCCTAGGGTTTCCAAAATGGTATCATTTGTCATATTTACTCACGCTTTTCCATGGGAAGGTAGTTGCAGATCGGACGGTCATCGGACGGTCATAGAAACTATTTTTCAAAAGATATTCAAAATTCTTGAGAAAACCTATCATCTGACTTATCTGATTCGTTTTTTCTCATTTCTCATCAAAACAACAAAATGCAGTTTTAAGCTATTGCTATCGCTTTGTGGTGGTGGTGACGGTGGCAGCGGCCTTCCGCTTTTCTTAATAGATCATGTTTCCAAAGTACCAGCATTTCGAAATTTGGTACCAGCATTCATTGTGATATTCTAGAAGGGCTTGCCAAAATTTTCAATTTCGTCCACTCGTTCTCGAGTTTTGGAAAAAAAGGGTCCAAATTACATTTTTGGTCCAATGGACCAAAAAGGCGTGGTACCATCCTAAAATATGGTTGTGGGATTCTAGGCAATATTATGAGACCGCTGGCCAAATCTTTCGTGATTTCGACAATTTGGAATTGAGTATCGGCAAAAAAGGGACTTTTAGTAAAAGGTTATACCCAATAGTTAAGTACTTTTGAATTTTGCTATGTGACTTTGATCATAGCATATCTGGACTTGTTTGATATTTTTGATTTCTATGAGACTTTGACCATATTCACCAAAATCTATGGTTTTTGTCGACTTTGAGACAGTTATTACATAGGGGGTAAATTACCCCCCCCCCCCCTGCCTAAAATAATATTGACAACTGCTATGAGACTGGAATTTTGTATGGTAGCAGCCACATGTACATCATTCCACATTTTGGAAAAAACCCTTCAAATAATTTAGCAAAAAATGCTGAATTGACAGCATTTATTTGTAGGTGGTCTCTAAATTATCTTTGAATTTATTCACTGTTTATAAGGATTTGACCAGGATTACATTTGGACTTAGAATATTTTTTTAAAAAAACTTGTTTATCAGACTTTGAACATGAATCTTTTTGGCAACCATTTTGTATTTTTGGGAAGCTCCCTCCTCAATTATTTGAGATGATAAGTGATATCTTTTATTAAAATAATTTTTAAAATTTCAAGAATTGAAGTCTTTATTCTGATTTTGGAAAGCTTCTTTCAATTTTGAAATAACTATTAATGCTATGTCCACTTTAGGGACACTTAATTACTAATGGACCATTATATAATAACATATTTATTATGCTATTCTACTACTTAAAGTCAGGCATATACCTTTAATGTTAGAAAGGAAGAGTATAATACAAAGATATACACTACAATCTATTATTTCTTTCCATGATTCTTAGTAGGAAACCATTACATTGCATTGACCTCAATTCCATGAAGACATTGCAATGGGAAAAGGCATCAGTTTGTTTCAGTATGTTTGGCAATAGAAACTGATCTGACTTTTGATCACAGAATCTTACAAACAATAAAAAATAAAGTTCTTACTTTGGTCACCATCTTTTTATCTTCAAATTTTTCGCAAAGATGTTCCACAAATTTATTGTATATTCCTGAATCACGATTCAATAATAAATTTGTATGGGCAGTCACCATACTAGTCAAACGAACATACCATCTTGGATAGTTAGTTTCATTAGGTGGAACAAATTCTCTTGCAGTGGAGCAGGAGAATACTGCTACGAGCAGCAGTAAAACTGCTTGCATGCTATACGCTATCTTTATATCTCTATAATAAAAAAAATATACATAAGTAATTTTATAGAATCAAAACAATGATCTTATAAACTTATTATTTTGAATAAATAGTTTGGTAGGTGATACAAATTCTATGGAAGGCGAGCAAGAGAATATTGTTACAGAATAACCAGTAACATTCTTTACATACAATACTATATCTCATTAAAACAAGAGAAAATCATGGAACTGTACTGTTCATATTATGTTATTAGTATTAGTGCATTCAATTTATCTTTATCTCAAAACAATGTTCAATAACTTTCCAATACTACACAGCGCAACAAACTAAAAGCAATGACAAAATCATTTTCTATTCTTTATACAGTATTATCTACAACAATCACCGTAACACATACAGAAGAAATTGACAATTTATTTCACGTGAACTTTATTTTTATCACAGAGTAAGCAATTTCAGTTCACAGCTAAATAAAAAAACAGCTATTAAACATATTGACGTCAACACATCATGTGTGTTTTGAGGTCACGAAAATAAATATTATCATAAAACAAAGCAGTAGTTGAAATATAAAACTATAAACCTGATTGACAAGTTAGACAAAAGATATATATAACTTAAGTGTTCAGTTTAATTATTGTTGAGTTGTAAAAAGTAATAAAAAGTATAAATTTGATATGCCATGTGTTACTGTGTCTTGTGACACAACAAAAGAGAAAGGGATTAACCTACAGTCTTTTAAATACGTGGGAACTACTGATAAGTGTATCTTTATTTTAGGAATCATATGTCAAACAACTTTGATTGTCTAGTCTTAATTATTTAAAATATTATTTATAGTTTGAACATGATTGAAAGCATATTCAAATTATAACTAATAAAAGTATTCATCATTGAAACATCAAATTACTTTTAAAAACCATCCAAAAAACTCAAAAATAGAAAATAACATCAGCATAAATAAACTGAAGTGGGGCATATTTCGTTATTTATGTCTAACATCCATTTAAAAAAAGTATTCAATTGCAACAAAAGAATACAAGAACAAACACTCTAGCCTGAAGCAATGCTCAAACATCATTCCTCCACAGTGATTATTTGGTCTTATTTCAAAGACTGCAAGTAAAATACGTAAATATCAAAACAAAAATATAAAAACAAATAATTATGAAGCTTAAAACTCCTCTACAGTGATTAGTTCTTCTTCATTTGAATACTAGTTTTCACTCACAACCATGAATGTAAACAACAGAATTCTCTATGTAGTTTTCAACAAAAAACTATTATCTATCTCGCTTCTTCTGATGTTATACATTAATATCACCAAAGACGAGTTCTCAATTTATAAGATAATCTATCCATTCATGAAGAATAACATTTCTTTATTTTTATTTCATATTTATTTATTTATAAGCTCTTCCTATGTGTTATATTTTGTTGTTTTGGTAACATTATTTTTGTTATGGTAAATATTGACAACACACAATAAGTTGTTTATTTTTATGCTGAGTTTTATTCCGTAGTAGGATGTTGATATAAAGTAGGAAGTAATATTCCAAAGTGTCAAATTTCAATATTTTGTCATGACAAATATAGTAGTGAGGGAAAACCAAACTTCAATCATTATCTTGTCTAGACAAAAACTATTCAATAACCATTATATCAAAATAATTAGTCCATTTCACAAGGTTCTCTCAGGATCAAATAAATGTTTGGAATAACTAAATTAAAGGTAAGGTATTGAAAGTAGCCCACCAAACCAAGTGAAAGTTGAACTAAGCACATAAATATGATTTGCATACACACATTATACGTCAGTGTTTGAAATATGTCTTTATTAAACTAACAAAGTTTCAGGTCAAATAAACAATTGGAACACCATTATCAAGTTAAAATTATGTCAAGTCACTGTGGAGGAGAGTAGTGAAATTTCGTATCAAGGATAAACACTAAAATTTTACATGGCATTAGGATTTTATGTCCTTATTAGGCTGTGATAAGATGATCTTCTGTTCAGCGTAAAATGCGTGCATGCTTGCTTTTTGTACCGCACATAACAATTTTTTCAACTTTTTGCCACATGAAGCTATTTTTCTAACTTCCAATTATTTTCTCTCGTTCTTTTTTGTCATTTGAAGAAAAACTATTTAACCTTGTATATCGTACGTATGTATCACTGAAACCAATCATGATTCAAGCCATGCTATATGAAGCTCAGTCATCGTGTTTAAACCTTGTCTACCTGCTAAAACACAATATAAAAAACAGTCATACACAAATTTTGAACAAGGAACTAAACGAACAAAAACAAACTATCAAATTAAAGCGCATCTATGTTTTACTTTTCAAAAAAAATAGAGCATGCGTCCGTTTTATTTTATAAATAAAACACACCGCGCATTGTAGTTTTCTTCAATTTACGCTAAACAGAAGATCACTTTATCATGGCCTAATCACTGTGAAGAAGAGCAGTGAAATTTCATATCATAGCTTGAAGCAATGCTCAAAAATCATTTCTCCACATGTATAAACTAAATAATAAAACTTAGTTAAAGCTTATAAAATACATTGTGGAGATGAATTGGATACATACACTATGTATACATCATAGCATTGTGATACACTAAATATATAATATAATTTAGTATAACTTAAAGACTTATACCATTAAAGATAAGTATATTAAACATAATTACTATTTAACATATGAATAAAAATTAGCAGTTCTCTTTTAAAAGGTGGTTTGCATCATCTGACAGTGAAACGATACAATAGAAAAATATTTTTTTCTTTGAATGAATACCATTCTTTTATTACAAATATCTTTCTCTGTTGATTTGTGTATTACCATTATATTTCTAATTAGGATTGGGAGTAATTAATAATGTTATAAAAACCAATTCATGATGATAATTAATGTTTTACAACCATAAAGTGGATAACATTAATATTTACTTGTAGCCTGAAGCAATGCTTAAAAATCGCTCCTCCACAGTGGATATGAATTGCATGCACAAATTATACATCATAGCACAAAATAAAAATAGAGAATAATACCTATGTTATAGTATTGGTTGTGCTTTTAAGGCCTTTGTGTGTATGTATGTATATGTGTTTGTATATGCATGTATGTATATATATGCTATAACACATTAACACACATTATATTATTCAACTATACTGTTTTTATTATTAGTAGAAATCACGTAGTTATTTTTATATATAAAGG
>JAULBZ010002322.1:0-19062 GCA_032360805.1 Neoturris breviconis | reverse complement strand
ATCTTGATTGCGTTCTCACTAATTTAATTAACGAGACGCATACAGGATGCAATTAACATGATTTATTTGAATAATTTGTGGGTGGCGGCATAGGTTACGCGAGGAAACTTGTCAATTACCAACTGGTTCATCAATTACAAACTTATTTGCTTGAAATTTCGTTCAAAAATTTAATGATTTCGCGATTTTTTTTAAAACAAACTTTTTTGTTAGATTTAATTTTTTTTCTCCCCCAAATTCAACAAAAATGAATCTACACAGAAGAGTGTTATGTCAATGATCTTGCAATGGATTGGTTTCTTCGGTTTGAATAAACCAATCCATTACCTCTTTTCTGTGAGTTTGAAGAAACGAAATTTAACCAAATTCAACAAAAATTAAACTGTAAAGAAGCTGTAGCTACGAAAAGCTGTAGCTACGAAAGGCCCACTGGTCATAAACCTGCTCAAAGTCAGCAGTAAAGATGCTAGAACATCGTTGAACCTCATTGTACTAGCATCTTTGCTATGGACTTTGAACAAGTTTTTGCCCACTGGAGTATTACGTCACTTATCTTGCAATGGGTTGATTTCTTTGTTACAAAGATTGTTTGAACAGATTTCAACCCTTTTATATTAACAGGCATGTAGATGCATGCAACTCTAGCAAAAAACTCCCTATGAACGTTTTAATAGAATTTCTTTTTGGACCATAGAGGAAAATAAAAGTTTTGTTCAGCCATTCCAAAAGGTCTTATTAAAAGGGTATATTATTTATACTCGATATAGGTTCGTTTATACTCGATATAGGTTCGTTTATACTCGATATAGGTTTTCACAATTTTATTTTAGGACGTTTGCATGAGGACAAACAAATAAAAAAAAGACAAAAGGTGCATTCATACGTCTAGGCACGCCGTCGCCGAGCTATTTTAGGATTTGTTTATATTTTTATATTTGCGCGTGCGCATAGACATTTTTGAGAGTTTTGAATCATTTGAATTTTGGACGCTAGACTGATTGGTCATAGTAATCCTTCGTTCTGGTTCTTTTTGAAATAGAATATAACAGTTCGAATAACACCAATAGCCTTGAATCGCCTTATATTCATGTCATTTGCATGATGTTTTTATAGAACGGAAATTCACTTTTAACTCTTATATCTCATAGATTTTTTTTTTCCTTTCTCACACTCAACAAATATATAATTTCTGCAAGAGAACTGAAAAAAGTTGCTAGGTATCTAAATACTCCTCCCACACAGTTTAGCTATGTCAGATTTTCATATGCAAAATTAAAAACAAAAACAGAAAGAAGGTCGTACCAAACATTAAACGTGTAGGATATCTATCAGTTCACTGTAGGCGTATTTAAGGATCAATTGGGTGTATTTAAGATTTGGTGATTTACCTACCTCGCCACTAATAACTTTGTTTACCCAAAAAAATAGTAAATATACCTTAGCAATCCTAATTTAGGACGCCCTCTATTCGAAAAATTAGTACGCGTTGAAGCGATGTACTATTATTTACTGTATTAATCACAAATTGTTTTCGCATAGAGTATAATTTTTTTCATTATCGAAGGAAAAGTTATAATTACAATTCTGCAAATAAATAATTAAAATTGGAGGAAAAATTCGGAATTTTTAATTATTAAGACGAACAACACGAAAATTCTGAGAACCTGGGTACTAGGCCGCTAGAAAGAACAGAATTTCCGAATTTTCAAAAAGATGAGAACAACAGCAAACAAATTATGTGTGTTTTTTGGGTGGTTTTGGGTGATTTTTGAGTGATTTTTATTTTTTATCACTAACTAACCTAATCAAGAACCCAATCAACTGCAAGCTCGTTGACTTATCACTCTTCATTGTATATTTTACTGATTTGGACTGGTTTGTTTTCATTTACATCATAACTAAATGGTTGAAGAAGTTCAGCAATCTTCATGCGCATGTTACAATTTATTGCAACATTGAGTGATCCTTACAACTGGGTGCCTTATTAGCCACCGGTGTGTATGCATGCCTCCTTACATATACCTATTATTGGAACAAGCGAACATCAGTAGCTGAATCAATACAACCACCTGTCGAATAATTACATACAGCGGTTTTTTTGCGGACCAGAAGCCCTAGGTAGACACCTAGGAGCGCCACAACATGGCCCACTGAGAGGCGCCACAACATGGCCCACTGATAGCGTACCCCTACACGGTTGTATTGGCTTATATGTTAAAATGTCCAAATGACATGCAAGGAATGGCTCTGTTATTGTTGTATTAGATATTGTTACAAGAAACGAAAATACCCATTTGGAAGGATCGTCCAGTTCATCTAATGTTTCTACAAACGGAGCCACCAACTACAAGAATCAAGAAGTTTGTCGCTAAGAAAGATCCACCAATCAATTGATATTATAGATTGCTAATTTACACAGCTCGTATTACGGACCGTGTAAATAAACCTATATTCACAAGCAAACGAGGCGTTGGCTGCTCAAAGTAGAACTTGTCGAAATGCAATAACTTCCTTTTTGCGCAGTCCCTGCAAATTAATGCATTACAATAAGTTACTGTTTTGACAACCAACGCTTCTTTTTCATGTATTTGTGAATAGGTCTATTTTAGCTACGTACAGTATCAATGACATATATTCAGTAGTCTTTATAACCTTAATCCTAGCGCTTCTTCACTCTTTTTAACTTTTTAGCTACTTTCTCTCCAGTTCTCATCGATATATGTCAAGAGAGAGAAGGCCCTGGGATCAAAGTTGTCTTTTACGCTGTTCGGTTGGTCATTTTGGACTAACAAATATACAGCTATAAAGTATTTTGCGGGTGGAAGTAACTTATAGAAATGGGTTTAAACAACAGAAATTTATGAATCGTAAAAGTGAAGTGAAAGTCATAAAAAACAGCTTTCACAACCGAATGTTGTTGTGATTGACCATACCTCAACACCATTCAGATGTAAAAGCTGATTTATGAACTTAACTTTGTCAGGTAACTGCTTATCCTAACCACGTGATTCTATATAATTGAAGATAAACACAAAGGATGAATTCATTCAGTGTAGTGATTCATACACTGACAATTCATTCATAAGTTTTTATATGTAGTTCTTTGAATTATTTGACAAATAGCTAGCTATATTCGCTATAAACTCATATCAGAGATTTTGTTGCAATGGTATCCTTCAAACCGCGTAATTGTCGAATACGTATAATATATATAAAAATTATCACGGTATTCGGAAAATTTCACAAAAGGATGTTTGGTGGGTGATGATGCTAAAGCAACAGTTATGTGTTTCCGTCTTATCTCAAAGAATGTTGACGTTATTCGTGAAATAT
Organism: Neoturris breviconis; assembly: GCA_032360805.1. Lineage (NCBI taxonomy): Eukaryota > Metazoa > Cnidaria > Hydrozoa > Anthoathecata > Pandeidae > Neoturris > Neoturris breviconis. The sequence continues at coordinate 15,729 of JAULBZ010002322.1, read as the reverse complement.
CGGAAATTTAAAACTTACTACCATAAAATATATATTGTGCAGCTAGTCCCAGCGAATAAAGGGGTTAATAAAGTGGTACATGAAAATTAAAGGGTGTGAAACTCCGAAAAACAACGTTTATTCTATGACATAAGTTTATATTCTTAAAAGAGAAAATTAATTTATAGCATCGCTCTCCTTCTATTCCGCTAAAAAATTTCATCCTCTGTTCGTAATCACTGTGGTCATCATAATCATCTTGCATCTTGTTTCTCGGAATTTATTCTGATTCTATACAATACTATTAAATTTGTTTTGCATTTTTTGTATAATGTAATCGCTATTAGTTCTTTTTTTTTCATTTCCTGTTTTCCGTGTTTTGCTTGTTTTTGTCGGCTGGTTATAAAAAAGTTCCCTTCATATAGATGCGCGAAAATAAAAAGGGTGGAAAACATTTATGAGTAAAGGTAAAAATTAAAAGGCGTGAAAATAAAAGGGACACGAACTAATAGGAGTAAGGCATTGAAAATATTCCTTCTTCTACAATTGATAGATAATAAACGATAGATAGTTCACATGCATACGCATGTTTTCTTGAGACTGTCAAGTTGTGTGTTATCAGTATGCATATTTTACACCAAACTATTATGTAAATAAAATACAAATGTACCAGTACAAAAGAACAACAACAAAACAAAATGCTTAGCAAAAAAAGTGAGCAAGCCAAGTCCCTGCCCCGCTGGTAAGCGATGGCCCTGCTCTTTAAATGGCTATTTTTCATTTTCTTTTGGTCCGTAAAATATTATGTCCGAAATGCTAAAAAATATTTTACTTTTATGAAGTAATAATAAAATAAAAAAATAATATAAATAAAAACAATAAAAAACTACAATATCATGGACACATTCTGTTATGTTTTTTCTTGAGCCCACACGACTCAACGTATTTTAGACTGTCTCAATGTTGTGTAAAATCGTAATAATAAAGAACTAAAAGAATTTAATCCTATTCAACTTGGTGTAGATTCCACCCCCTGGCTGGTTTATTAAGATATCTCTGTGATAGTCGAGCTTTTGAGCTGAAACTTTATTGGTAATACGAATTTTATACTTTTAATATGATATCTTGAGTGGTAGGGCCATGGCATCCAGTACCTGGTAACATGTATTTTGAAAACAATTTTATGTTGTTGAGGATTTTGGCGTGCCATTATAACCTCAGTTTTTATGTTCAACCATAAAAAACCGCAAGAATTTTTTTGTTATTTATTGTTTATTATTAATTATTTATTTTTCAGCAGAAGTAATTGCATTTTACCTACGTTGCAATTTTTACCAAAAATCCTCCAACTTCAGATGACGTCATACCAAAAATAATGACGTCAGCAAAAATAATTGTGGATTTGACTAGTTTGAGAAGAAGATCATTAACAGGAGCGAAAGTCTTTTGAATAATCCTTGAGTAAGCATCATCTTTATAAGCATTACCAGGCTGAAAATTGACCCTCTTATCAGATCTAAGAAAATACAAAGTTTTCCAAATGTGTAAACAGAAAGAGCATGTCTTGGTCAATATTTACTAATGCATATAAAAAAAGTTACAGTGAGGTTTAGCTAGAACATTTAATAGATAATCTTATTTTGCCAAACCACTGTCTTTTTTTTTGTCTAACATAGATTTGTCAATTGTCAAGACTATGATTCTATGTAAGCATAAACCAACATGAGTTTTATAATTTTCTTTCTCACAGGACGTGATCTGATCATCATCCAGGTGTAAATTGTATATCAGGATGTCATAGGGAGTTGTACGTTGTCGTTGTTTAAATTTTGATTTGACATGGACTTTAAAATCATCTCCAGTTAAATTTTGATAAAAACTAGAAGCAAAAAATAGAGTGTTTTCTTAAGTTGTTAAAAAACCTCGAGTTCAGTAACTAGAGAATATATTACAACGACAGTAATTGACTATGATGTCATTATGACGTCACATCTCGAGATTATTTGTAACTCGAAGTTTCCCCACCTCTCATATTCTTATTTTAAACTCAGCAGAAACGCTCATCATAAAAACATGAAATTTTTGAAGTAATCGATTTTCTCACGATATAAACTTTCTTTCTGAAAATCATCATGAAATTAATCGTTTTTTTGCTTACCCTCCTCCTTTTCCAGTCTTGTCATTTGTTGGCTCATGTTCCAATCAAATTAGAATTTTTCTCGTAATCCTGTCTTTGAAATCATATTTTCTAAACATGTATTTATTACAGAGACGATAATTTGTAAATTCTTAGCAATTTATTTTTGGTGTTTATTAATTTTTTTTGCTGTCGAGTAACACTCTCCTCCGCGGAAAGCAATCTATTTTATACGCACTCGTCACGTTGGAAAGATAGTTTTGATCTTTTTGTTGATTATTTTCACATCGATACACCAATCTTCCGACTAGGTGTCATAACATAGTGAGAGATTTATGTTATACGAAAAATACGGATATCCATCAAAAGTCATTGCAGTATAGTTTCAACAATTATTCGTTGGGCTGTCCGTGAATATATTCTAACCCTTCGTTAGTATGGTGGGGGTGCCCCCGGAAATTTGTTAATTCATGAAAAGGTATTAGAAGATTCAGGGGGAAAAAAGTCATGATACAGATTTTTAAAATATGTAAGAAAATAACCTCCTGAAAAATAATTTTTGTTATGTTACTTTCACAGCAAAATTTAAAAATTCAGAGGGTCCACACCATACTAATGAAGGGCTAAGGCAAACCTCAGGACATATTTTACTTATTCTTAAAATATTAAGAAGTTCTGCGAACAAGACTGATCCATGGAGACACTGCAGGAACATAGATCAAACTATCAGGTGAAACGTCGAGTACGTTGATTAAGAGTTGAACGTCGCTTGAACAATATGGTGTGCCTACCCACCCAACAATGGCGTTTTCACACAGAGACTATGATGCAACCGTGTGTTCGTTCACCTGCAGAAACATCAGATCAACGTCACGACGTCGTTTTGACATTGTTTCGACGTTGTTTTGACATTGTGTGCCCACTGGGTTGTGTACACACTGCACAGCGGTTATACTGTGTATTATGTGCGTCAGTGTTCTCATTTGCGAATGCACAATTTCTTATGCGTATAAAAATACTCAAAAGTGAAACTGTAAAGAAAGCTTAAGGTAGATTATACTAGTTCATATTTCGTTAGTAACATCTAAGTTTTTAATATGTATTGTCATCCGTACTGCTTAAAATTTAAGGAGTTTGGTAAAACCATGTTGTCATTTAAGATTGAAATTCTAACACCGCATGAAAGGCTTCTGAATACGGCCCTGTTCATATACAGATTGTGTATTGCGATATATGGTAATACGCAATCCGTATATGGAGATATGTGGCTTTGTTCTTAGGGGCCGATTGCACGTAAAAATTTCAGTCCGGGGCAAAATATCATGTTTCATCCCGGGTTGAAAATTCCAGCTCGGCTAGTATTAGTCGCTACCTAAAAATTTCAGCCCGGCGGGAAACTCAGCCTGGGCTAAAATGTTTTTCATGAAATCTCAATTTGTGAATTACAAAGATTTAAATGGAATAACGATATAAACTTTTCAGCCCGATGCCGAGCTTAAATCACCCCTCCTTCCCCCCCTCGAGTTGGAATTATTCCAAGTAATCGATCCCTTGTCATTTTTCAACTTACTATATTCTTAATTAGCTTTGATGACTAAAGGAACATCCTTGTTATGAAAAAAGTGTCTACTCAACGGATAAGCTATGTATAAGGATTTATAGATTTTAACCGCAGGTAGGAAAACTTAATTACACGGGAAATTATGTAATGTCCAACCCACATTTCAAATAGCATGTATGGTATAAAATACTGATAAAATACTCATTACAGTAGGCTCCCTACAGGCACTCGATGTCTAATCAACAATGAAAAGACTTTGTTTTGACGTCTAGACGTCAAAACGATGTCTTTTCGACGTTGATTAGGCGTTGAGTGCCCACTGTCTAAAGCATATATAATTAATTATTTCCTGATGATCATAACCTCCTGATATTCAAATATTTATCCCACAAATTCTCATTTAATATTTGTGTTTAAGGGGGTTACCTTACTTAAATATATATAAAAATTATTTTTTACAAGTTAGATAATACTTACTCCAGAAAATATGAAACAGAACAGAAGAATGACTGTTAAAATCTTGCAAACACGGGTGACCTGCAGGAAATTTTTATCGTCGAAATGTCTTTAAGACATTCCAAATGACGTCTTTTCGCTGGACTCTTCTCCACAATTCAAAGCATAATCCGATTCGCCCGTTTTCGCCCGATTATACTGCATTGACCTTTATTGATGTCGAGTATTCTCCTCTGCGTAGGAGAGTGGATACTAATATATGATTCATAACTAAACGCGTGGGTTTGGAAAGTTAATACTCATTTTGTTTACTTAAAACACGATCAATTGTTCCCTTGTTGTTGAGATGGAACCCTTACCTTGCAGTTTATTTTTAACAAATTCTTACTAATCTAACAATAGTATCTTACAAATAAGAGACTATATGATTTTTTTAGTTAGTTAGATAACTGATCAAAAAGTATCACTGTAGTACGGAAATTGGAGCAACTTAAACCGTCATTACCGGAAACTTCCATTCTGGCATGACATTTTGTCGCTCTATTCCGCTCTGTACTGTTTTCTAATGACTGAAAGGTTATTTTAATGATTTTTGGTTAAACACTGTAAATTGATTTATTTTAGGATTTACTTAGAATGACATAATAAAAATAACTTATAATTAATGCTATTAATGAAAATGTACATGTCATCACGATGCTACGTAGACTATTTTTATGTAAGAAAGTACTTCATAAGAAACTACAAGCAAACGCATTAATAAATGAGACATTTCATGAATTTTGGTTGGTAATACAAACCACAAGTAGATTTCAAATGCGGAAAACGACCAGACAAAGTTCCATAGAGATTTGTAGATCTTATAATATGTGTTATTTTTAGGCTTCACTGTCACCACAATTTGATTTAGTAGTCTATGTTTTAACAACAGTATAATTTGAGTTTGCAAATAAGAAAGCAATAAGAAACTCCCGAGCCTGAAGTTCTAAGAAATCCTCAGCCTGAATCAGAATTTCCTGTTTCATATATAAAAAAGTGCAGACTATTAAATTGTCGCAGTGACTTAGTGAGTGCGAAGCACGAATAAATAATGTACTGCTAGTCAATGAGGTATTTGTGCTTTCAGTCTAATGTTGTTCTAGCGTCTTTACTGCAGACTTTGAGCAAGTTCTACAATAGCTCAGCGTGTCAAAAACAAGAGCCTTTTCGTTGTTGTTTTTAATTCCACTGGTCTTTAGGTTTCATTGACTGGATTCTGAAATTTTATAAGAAACCTTACCGACCGTTATTATGTAAATATTCTGGTGAATGGGAAGTACAGAGAACTATAGTTGCCGTAAATGACTGAATTAACGTCCCATGCATTACTCCCCCCCCCCACTACGAGCAAAAATATTATTATAAGCGCCCCTGCTGAATAAGCGCCCCCTCCCTCCCTTGCGGAAGGGGGCGCTTATTCAAACAAATTTATCATTAAAATTGTCGATGCTGAAAGAAATCAGGAAGACATCAATGTCGGCAACAAAGTTCATGACATTCGATTCAGACAGAGTGAGGAAAATGATGATATCGATATTTGTACGATGTAGTATCAGGCAAAATTTCTTAATAAGACCTTACAACATTGTATTTTTAATTGTTCTGTTCATAGATATATCTATGTTCTATTTGACTCAAATAAAAAGCACCCCTGTTGAATAAGCTACCTGGAAGTTGAAATTTCTAATAAGCGCCCCGGTGCTAATTCAGTCATTTAGGGAATAGGGAAGGAGGGACAAAGATAAAAAGAGATCATGAAAAACATATGTAATATGGAAGAAGTAATGTTCTATTAATTTCTTCACGAAAAGGAATAATTATATACCGTAATGCCTCGATTAAGCGTCCCCCCTCGATTAAGCGCCCCCCTCGAATAAGCGCCCCCTCGAACGAGCGTCCCCCTCTAGAAATTTAAAATTAAATAAGCGCTTTATCAATTTATTATTGAACCTCGTTGAAACAACGAGAACGAAAAATTTTTGTCTTTTCACAATGCGTCGACTCATCAAGGGAATTTTTCTTTTCTTGCAGGCTAACCTCGATTCTAGCGTATCATTTCTCTTGACATCTACTTCAGCTAAAAAGAAGCTAGGGGTTGTTCTTCGGTCATCCTCCTCATATGAGCAAACGATCTACCATTCAGGCACTTGGCGTCTAATCAACGTCAAAAAGACGTCTTTTCGACGTTGCTTAGACGTCAAGTGCCCACTGGGTTTGCAGCTACCCATACAGCATGAAAAACTGCTGGATACGCGGTACCAAATAACTCAGCATTTTCACACTACGCCAAGGAGAAATATTTTTGTCTTAAATCTACTCAATGTGTAATGATAGTCAACAATATGTAATGACGTAACATAGGTATTAGTTCCCTAATCGTGTAATAGTGTTGCATCGACATTAACTTATCGTTATTAGGAAATTATTTTTTTATAAGATCACGTAATAATTTCATGTTATGATGTAAAAGACATATATAGCAATGGATCATTTAAATTCCCATTATATTGTGATGAAACGATGTCTCGGATCTGTCGTCTAGTTGTTTTTTCGTTGTTTTAAGACTGTGTGAATTTGTTTTTGTGTCGAATATTTTCATTAATTATTTGAATAAGGGAATTTATTGTTAAAATAAATCTTTGTACTAAATGGTGATCGATGTAAGAGTAAATAAATAATCACTGTTGAGGAGGGATTTTTGAGCGTAGCTTCAGTCTTTGCAGCCCGAGGTTATGCTCAAAAATCACTCCTCCGTTTAATCTTATTCGATTACTGCAGCACAGTTATCAACCCTTCAGACACACACGACATCGGATCAATGTCAAAGTGACGTTGATATCTGGATTAGTATGTGTTTCTTCCACAGTGGCACGCGACATCTCATCAACGTCGAAAAGACGTTGCATATTACGTATACACGACTTTTCAACTTTGATGACGTCATGCACCCTCTGGCATATCATAAGCAAGTTCATTTATAACCAGGTCCGCGAGTCAAAAAGCATTAGCATTAGATAAGAAGCAAGAAAAATGTAGCCTGAAGTCCAGTCCTAAACTACTACAACAAGTAGCAGTAATAGTAGTACTACTTGAGGTAGTTTGGGACTGGAGCTCAGGCTAGAAAAATGTTGTAACAAAACATCGGTATAATACACCTAAAGAACAACCTTGTTTCCAGGGCTATCAACGCCGGGGTACGAGTAAGACAAAGAGAAAACTTGTCCGATTTTTTCTTCCCGCCAATCTTCTAATTACTTCGATTCGTAATAGGATATAATGTTATTCTTCGCCATTACTTCATCCATTCATTTGTTGTTATCCAGACTTTGCAATAACCAAACTTAATTACATGTTAAAGTTCCTTAATTAAATTAATTGAACAACAAATAATTAACCATGATTACATAATTAGTTCTTGAAATCAAGTAGTCTTTAACTCATTAAGAGAAGAAGTATTACAACGGTGTACAAATAGTAAGAAGAAAATACATTCTCAAGACAGATACGTGGAATATAGTCTCGGTGGCCGTTTGAATTTGCGCAAAGGGATTATAATCTTTCATGAGAAAATGCCTAATGAGAAGACAGATATTTCAATCAAATTCATGTGGTCCAACCAAATGATTTCTATGTCAATTACCATTGAATTAAATAGGTGTAAAGCCACTCTTCAGTATCACTTATCAATTATACTTATTGTTGATTTCCCAAAAGCTACTAAGCTGGAGGAGGTTGACAGTACACGATGTTGGAACAATGTCGAAATAACGTCAAAAAAACGTCGCGACGTTGTTTTGACGTTGCTTCAACGTTGTTCCGTTGTCGTGTGTCCTATGATATGAAAATATCAGTCTAAGCCCACAGAAGATAGAGAATTGTCAAACGTTTTAGTGGACGTCATATATTCATAATGAATATAATCCGTATTGTGTGTGCTTACGGAACATATTCATCTGGTTGATATATGACATGGACTTTAAGAATGACACATATTCTTTAAAAGATAGGAAATTATATATTCTTAAATCATAATTTATGTTTTGTTGTTCAATACAATATAAGGAAGTAATGTTTTTTAAATAAGTTGTTATGTTTGTGTTTACGATGTATATTAAGTAATGAAAATGAGAAAATAAAAGTTGTGTTCATGGATATATTTCAAACTACTCAGTAGGAAAAAACTTGTTCAAAGTCAGCAGTAAATAAGCTAGAACAGCGTTGTTCTAGCGTCTTTACTGCAGATAGTAAACAAGTTGTTATACATTAGGTAGTGTGTGGGTGCACACGGCGTCGGATTAGCGTTAAAACAACGTCAAAATGACATAATGACGTGATTTTGACGTAGTTTCAGCAATACTTGATTTAATGGACTATCTTATAATATAATACATTTGTTAATTGGTACCATGTTGGTAATGATTATAATGTGGTTACTCTGGTTAAATAATGGTTATTAATATCAGTTCGATTATATAAGAACAGACTATTAGTCTACTTAGTCTACTAGCAATATTGTATTGCCAGTCTTTTCTTAACTGATTTAATGGTAGATTTGGTTGGATTAACTACTGCTCAATTGTCTATAAAATTGTTCATAATCAATTGCAAAAAATGAGTCGAAATATCAATCTTAGGGTCAATTTTAAAATTTCATCACAAAGCAACTTTTTTTGGTAGATTTCAAGAAATTTGACCAAATCTAGCAAGAAACTGCGCAGAAGAGTGTTAAGTTAACGATCTTGAAATTAATTGGTTTATTCGGTAGGAAGAAACCAATCCCATAGCAAGATCATTGACTCAGTACTCTTTTATGTAGATTTAAAGAAATTAAATTTGATCAAATCTAACAGAAAATAAAACTGCATAGTGGATGTATTCCCAATGGTCACGTGGAATATTTTCAACGTAAAAAAGACGTGCTTTAGGCGTCAAACACTTTTCATAAACTTTTCGTTATACAATTATAAAATGTCTGGGGACCATTCCGACATGTGCTTTTGTTGCAAAATTTATAAACGTTTTGCAACTTTTCGGCTCCAATCTTAATTGACAATTGGAATAGAAATGATAATTACCCAAGCATACATTGTTTGATGTATACCGATCACGCTTAGAAAGCATTCGAAGTCACACCACAAAAGCATGATTCGCTTACTTTCGCATCATCATCTAATTTGGTAGTAAAAATAGAACGACTATCATGTATACACATGTATACAGAATTCTGCGGAGGAGGAGGGACTTATTCGCAGATTGTGGTGGAGAGGAAGAGCTTGCATATGTCAGTTGTGGTCAACTTCCACCCCCTGCAACGTTTCTTCTCTATTTTACGTCGAGAACATGTAACATTCTCATATGAGGACCTGGGAACGAAGTTGCAGCATACTAAGAAAAGTAAAAATAATAAAATATCTATTTATTTTTTCCTTTGCGCACGCCGTTTTGATTGAAACATTTATTAATTGACAGAAATAATATTAAAATTTTATGACAAAGTTATTTTTTATGTATTTAGGGTATAGAATAAATATAGCAAGAAACACATTAATATCGATAGATTGTGGAAAAGCAGATTTTTAATAAAACTTAAAGAAGTCAAAATGGTAAGTCGCGAAATATATTTCATCTTATTATTATTTTTATTCGGACTACAACTACAACCTTAGCTTCCTTAGCATCAGCATTTACGCAGTTCCGATTTCCCTCAGTTCCGTTTCTGCTGGTTCTGGTAAAACTACGACTACAGTCTAAGTTACATGTGCAACTTATCTTTTTAACAAGAGCAAATAACATCACACAAATGATCGCAGGGCTTTTGGCCTTTTCGAAACTCGGAAGAGCGGCAAAGCGAAGCTGCCCTTCCATATTTCGAAAAGGCAAGAAGCCCTGGAAACGAGGTTGAAATGATCGCCTCACTTTTGTTGCCCTAGATCTCTCTATAAAGTAGAAATATAGCAAGCGTTCGATAATTTAGAAACGTGTTATCATGGTGTTATTGTCTATATTCTTCAAGTGGACAATGTGAGTGCATTTCATCATAGATATACGATTTCATTAATGATAACACTAGAAGTTGAAAAACACGGAACAAATATTTCCTCGTCATTATTTCTAACATCAGATTACAAGCTACCATAACATCGGAAATTTTGATAACTATTTTACTTACCATAATTTGATGACGTCGGCAGTCACGTGACAGGACCCCTGATTTTCTGGGTTCAAAGCGGAAATTGAAATTTGGGACCATAACTACCGCATAAAAAACAAAAAGCAAAATAAATTTAATTAGAGGATAGCTACTATAGTTTTAACAAAATCGGAACTAAATCGGGAAGCTGGAACTGTCCACAAAATGTATCTTTTTTAGAGCGACAAGGTTCTATTTCCGGGGAAGGCCTCTGTATCCATTAAATATGGAAAAAGTCTGGTGATAAACATGAAATTAACGATCATAACTTTTTTACTACTGACAATATATATGCCATATTGAGTAAGATAATTTACTTTCACAGAACAAACATGTTAATTTTATAACCATTATAATCACAAGCTGCTATATAAACACTTATATGGCTTCTTGACAAGGATAAAAGATTACACAAGTCGTTATGAAAAGCTAAAATGTGCTGAGGATAATCAAGTTAACAACATGATGACTGCACGTGCTTATTTTGACAGATGTCATGGGTAAAATGTATATCGCCATGAGATGTTTTTTATTTGCTCAGATTTTTTTCAAACAATTAAACTTCAACTCAGTGTAGTAATAGCTTCTGTTTCTCGAAAGGACATGAAAAAAATACTTCAGAGACACAGAGACAGATGTTTTTCAAAGGAAGAGAAAACTAAATAAATAGACTGTACGGAGTAATAAACAATATAGAACGTTTCCGTTTCCGTATCCTAAATTCAAATTTCAACGTACAACCGAACCTCTCCGCAGCATGAACGACTACTAAATATGGACCCGTATAACTCCGTATTGCCATATGTGGTATACACAGTATATACAGTCAAAACTCGCTGATAATGTATTAGAGATTGCGAGTATTCGAGACAGCGGTTTGTTCGATGGCAGTTAAGATAGCGGATGTTGACTGTATGGCGATGCACAGTCTGAATACGGAGTATTTTTCGACTATTCCTGTAGAGATTTGCAGTTCCCTTAATAAATAAATGCCAACTGTCAACTGGCAGTAACTATAAATGTATCAGCTATTGCTGTCCCATATATATTTAAAATAATGCGAAACAATCAGAAAGTTTTCTATAGCGTGAAAGATGACTATGAAGCTGTAAACATAGAATTTTCTTTTACCAAATGACGGTAAGGCAGTTATACTTCACTTCAAAACTTTCAGCCGAAGTGGCAGTAACTATATCAGCTATTTTGAAACAACTGCTCAACAGTTGCTACTTTGGAACGTTCAGCCATAGCGGCTAGCCGAAAATGCTTTTTTCTTGCCAACTGGCATTAACTATATATGTATCAGCAAAGGCTGCTCAACAGTCTCTAGATCCATAGGATTGAAAAAAGTCAATCCAGAGCCCCAAAAAGCCCATGAATATGGTTAAATGAACACTTCCTTTCTAGAACATTTGTTTTCTAATTCACTGGGTTTAAACAACATCATAAATCGTAAATAAATACATTAGTAAATACCTCTACTAAACCGACACCATCTTATAGTGGACAGTTTTTTCGGTCATAATGATGCTTTCTATATAAAGACATACATTATCTACACTTATGACAGACATTATCTACATTTTATGGACCATAGTACATCTGATATCTGATCAATGGTTATAAATGTCTCGATATACGGGCTGTGTACCATATTTGGCAATACACACTCCATATTTGGACATATTGCTGTGTATTTGGTAGTCTTAGTGATGGTATAACAAATTGACATGACTACACTTAATGACTGTTCTAATTTTGCTGCAGTCGCAATATATTTACCGCCGTAACTACCGTATAGCATGGGCGTCCATGCGGAAAGCAGCCATTAGATACCATATCTTTTGCTGTTTTACGCTAAAATTTAAACAACAGCTTAATTCAATTCAATTCAATGCTCGAGCTGATTAATGTTTCAGATCAATAAAACTATCTCATCATGATAGCACGTCTGTCAAAATGACGTCATATTTTCGACGTTACGTGCTAAGTGTCGGCTAATATAATATTGTTGTTTAGGATAATTTAATTGAAATAGGATTAAAATTAAATTCGTGTTATTTCTGTGACGTTAATATTATTTAATGCTATTATAACTTCGAGTTGAAACGAGTTGAGATGGAACGAGCACGTCTGTCAAAATGACGTCATATTTTCGACGTTAGGTGCTAAGTGTCGGATAATAGAATATTGTTGTTTAGGATAATTTAATTGAAATAGGATTAAAATTGAATTCGTGTCATTTCTGTGACGTTAATATTATTCAATGCTATTATAACTTCGAGTTGAAACGAGTTGAGATAGAACGAGCAAAGAAAGGTTATTAACACAAGTGGCAAAAATTTGTTCAAAGTCTGCAGTAAAGACGCTAGAACAACGCTGGAAACGTTTTTACTTACTGGGGAGCTTATGGACTACTGAATGTGGTCCTGGTTATCCCCCATAAATGGATTGTGTATTGCCAAGGCTTTCGGTAATGTGACGAGCTGCGTGAACTGTACGAAGTTTTTAACTTAAGTCCGATCTCCACTAGGCATACTCATTCGTGCGAATTCTAAGTGAAGCCAATATATTGGTTGAAAGCGACGTCACCTGAGTCACCAAGTAACGTTGCATGTGAATAAGAAATAAGAAACACACTATACGAGAAAGTGAACGAAAAAATTAGGAAGTTCGTCCATGGAATTAGAATAATTAAGACTATCCAATGCTGTACAGAAAAGTTCCGTAAATAATATATTATTTAGCAATAATTAAACTGTCTAAATAAAATAAAGGAATAAATCGGACCATATAGCATGAAAGTCTACGAATACGGATTTTGGTTAAGACCAAAAGACCAGATTTAACTGTTCATAGCGCCGTAGATACTTCTCCAAAGCTCGTCAAAATTTCCGCTAAATACATTGGGACGAGGTTGCTATAAATGCATTCGTCGACAGTGTTTTTTGCTGCAAGAGTACAGCTGTATAGATTCTTATATTATAAACATTATGCAATGCATTTAAGCGTATTTCTACATTTACATTCCCGAGTTAGGAATTAAATTCCCAAATAGATAATCAAAAACGCAAGAAAGTACAGTCATTAAAACTCTCAAGTGACGGTAATATTAAAAAAAAAAAGATTAATTAAAAATTCGAACAAAAAGATAAGAAATAAACAAATATTTGTCGTTCTTAAAAAAAAAGTAATAAGGAGTTAATTGGTTAGGGGATCTTTCGGGGATTCGGGTAAGGCATGCAGGATGGCAATATCTATCTTTCTGGTAAGTGTCAGGCAACGTTCTCATCTGACCATATGAACGGGTTTTCTAGTTTTAGCCAATGAGATGAAATAATACATAATGTTTTGATGCAAGCGATATCTTCCAAAATATTTGTTCTTCGGTAGGAATTACATTATTTCATAATCATTCCCTCTCAAAATCTCGAACCCATGGTTTCTTCTCTCAGTTATAGTAATCAAAAAACCGCAGGTTTTTCTTCTCATAAAGTATACGTGCATAAGCTAATCAGTGAAGGACTACGGAAAACGGTCATATATACCTAAGGGAACCAATATTCGCGGGAACTAAATTTCGCAGTTTACATGAATTGCGACATCGTGAAATTAAAACCCCACGAAAATTTCCGGTTTTGCTTCACCGCGAAATTTTAAGTTAATAACTGTCAAGAATTAGCGTTGCGTTAAATTTTTGTTTCGGACGAAATTGTTGCACCGCGAAATTAAAGACCTGCGAGAAATTCTAAATTCGTACCCGCGAAATTAACCCCCCGCGAAAATTAGTTTCGTTAACCCTGCATATGCTGGGTGGAGGAATGGATTCCGCCCGCCTCTCCCCTTACCATATATATTTTAAATAACTTTCAAACCACTATAGTAATGATGCTGTAACTTACGTACAATCTCTTAAATAAAAAATGAGACAAATTACGAATTTTAACAAGCAATATACACCACGAGTAAAACGTGACTAATTAAAACGACCTCGGGAATACCCCAATAGATTTGAAGCGATAAGATGCTCAAACTTTCTGACTTTTCCTAACTTTTAATTAGGAAAAAAAAAATCCGAAAATTTTTTAAAAAATAATTTGGAGTCCCAATAAGCCAAGCATATAGGGTTAAGGTATTCCATTATGTGGACCGTGTATTGCAACATCGTTCCCAGGTTGTGTGTATTGCACAGTTCCTATACGAGAATACATATACGACGAGACCATATTCTTCGGAAATCTTTCAGTTCACCCTGTGAGTACGAAGAAATACGTCACAAATAAACTACAGCGTCCGGTAAATTCATATGAAACATTTCCTCGTTTATATCCTGCTTGGGTTGTTATTGTTTCCATCAGGTGGTTTTCTTGTGGTGGTTGCGGTTGTCGGTTATGTGTGACGTCATTATCAATCGCGAAAATAAAAGAGTACTCATGAATTGATATTGAATATTTAGTGTATATATTTTTACTCAGAATTACCGCAAAAATTCGTAATTTCTCACGAAGTGTGCCTGACGACGATGGGATATCAAAAGTTTGATGACTACTGTTTGACAAAACTTGTTCGAAACCTATCATGTTCACACGTCAAGATTTTCTGTTGAAAAAAAGAAAAAGAAAAGAAACTGGGAGCGAGAGAGAAAAAGGACCTTGCGCCCTAAATTTTGATTCCGATTTTCTATGATTGACTAAATCGACCGACTAGCGACTCGAGTATCTCTCCTCTCCCTACCAAGCTTGTCGTATCGCCGTCACTTCGCTTTTTTCTTCGACTTTTAAAAATTTTCTCGAATGTTATAAGATAATTCAAGAGATACTGACGGTAAACTTGGTGTTTTTTCTCTTTATATTTCCTTGTAGTGGTATGCACCTTCAGTTTTCACCAGTGCGGTTGGAGTTCAAATCCCGTTGTAGAAAATGGAATCGATACTCCACTCCGATGCGCTTTAAATGCAGCGTACTCAGCCCATTAGGCGGAGCCCATCGACTAACCGGATGCTGGCCTGGGTTAAGTTAGAGCAATGCTTTCACGTATCTCTAGCGGTGAGTTAACTTAGTTGACAATCGGAGGGGAGGAAGAACCACTAACAGATGTGGATTCCCTAAGGACAATAAACTTCCGATTACTTACTTACTTACTCGCTCAAGTTTCATCTTCATCCCTTATGTTCATTTTTCTGAACCCTCATGCGCGCCATAAAAAAAGAAAAGAACGTAACATTTTCGACAAAATAGAAGCCCAAATGGCAGTGGATAATCATAAGTATCAAATTTGGGTTATGAGATCAATCCCGACTTCATAAACTTCTTTGGGGTGGTTTCACCGAACATGAGGGACATGTGCAAAAAACACAATTTCCCTTGT